>JASDQU010284265.1:2934-14520 GCA_032191745.1 Picea mariana
ATGCTATGAAATAGTCATGTCTTCTAGTAATTTCAAGGCTTCTTCCATATGAGGGAAAAGATGAGTTAGATGACGCCCTTTGCATAACATACACGGGAACTTGGCTCTACTTTTCTTATTCCCAACTATATCGTGACTAGTCGAAGGGAAGTCATCAACATGTTATTCAGAGGCTAATGACATGGGTTGGTGAGGATGTGTAAACCATGGTTCTATAACCTTGGATAGACCAAGGAAATCCTTAAGAAGATGGCTACCCTTACAAAGCCTGCAAGGGTACTTGGGCTTACGGGTTGTTTTGGTGATCTTGACATCATCAACACTCCCAACACGATTAACAGTAACTGGTTGTTTTCCAACATGTTTAGTAGTGGTTGGAGGTTTTGATCCTTTCTTATTTTTCTTCTTCTTATTCTTCCTTTTCTTCTTCTTCTTATTCACCGGGTCACTAGCTTTAGAGCTTTCACTCAATGAAAAAGATGAAACGGGAGAAGAGCTTGCAAGTGAAGAAGGCGAAGAATATCTTACTGGTGAAGATGGTGAAGGATCAACATGAGGTTGATGTTCTTGGAGGGAAGTGATTGTGACTGAAGCACTAACTGTATTCGGGATTACCTGAGTGGAAAACAACCATACCGATAATCCGATTGTGAGACCTGGAAATCTCAAAGTAGCAATATGAGGAGGACCAATGTTTCCGTAAGAAGGAAAAACAAAAGGTTCCCCTGGAAAAGGAGTTCCTTCATTGGTCATTCCGAGAACTGATGCCATAAAAATAAAAATCCAATCTAGAGTCCACTAGGGAAAACAAACAACACACGTTAAAAATATAGTAAGCAAACAAGCAAACAAAACCGTCTCACAATGAGCACACTAGTTGGTGGTGAAATCTAGTAAGCAAACAAGCAAACAATTTTTTTTTTCAGAATTTAAGACCAAAAAATGCCAAGAATCATGCAATTTCGCTACTTCAAATGCAAGGATGCCCCCAATATAATATAAAGAAAGAAATTAAATCTTCTTGTTTCAAAAATTTCACTAAAAGCAATAGTGATCTTTCTTAAAACAAAGAAACCCAAACCAAAAGTTTTCTCTTAAAGCGAACTATTCATAATAAATCTGATCTTCCCTAAACAATTCTAAATAAAACACATGCTTTGTAATTGAAAGACACTCAAAGAAAGAGACTAATCCTTCAAAACCAAACAAAGCAAAGATGGCTAAAAGTAATTCAAAGAATGTCAAGCAGACTATAAAACAGATCAATATAGGCTCCGAAAGTTCAATCTAGCTGATTAAAGAAAAATTGGGCATCAAAAGATAACAAGACCCAATCCAAACAAAAATTTCAAATGGGTTTGCTTCCTAGCTATAGGGTGCAGTGCGAAAATCAGTCAAGTTCGCAGGCTGGACACAGGTAGGGTGCGAACATGTCACACTAGATTACACAGTAGGGTGCGAAACTGAGAGGTTTTTGCAAGCTGTAGACCAGTACAGTGCGAGACTGCTTGAAATCAAAGAGAATTTGGAAAAGGACAAAAGATTCTAAGTGAACTTTCAGATGCAGAGAGTCTGGATGGATCTCCCACAGACTCAGAGACCAGAAAACAAGCAATCAAAGCAAGGGAAAACTAGACTAACTAGGAAACAATCTGTTCCCCAGTGGAGTCACCAATTTTGTTATGGGATAAATCGATAGGTGCAGACACTAACTGATCTCCCTAGATCCACCTAGATCTAGAACAAAACACATCAGAACATGACGATTTCCTTAAGTTTTAGATATTGAATTCACTAACTAAAGAGGGATATGTGACATACCATTTAAACGCCGCTTCCTCTTGCCATCACCATCTTAGCTCTGTTCCAATGCTCATACAATGATGAACCTGCAAAAGAATGCAACCGACCAAAGTGATAGTAATAACATAAACTCAATATAAACCTATGTATGTGATCAAGGAATCATACAATAAAACACAATAAGCTTTATAGGAAAGATTCATATTACCCTATCATATTAAATGTGAAAGAGAGATTACAACCATGGCCTTGATGTCATAAGGTCCCTTCCAACTGTCCTTCGTTCCCCACACACTTCCACTCCAAGAATTTTGAGAGCATCGATCTGATAATATTCACAATCTATCTTGACAAAGTGGCTTATCTAGCCAAGCTAACAATCTCCAAAGCTCAATACAATCCAAGCTAATCCAAAAAGCTCTAAGGATAACTTTCTCCATGAGAGCTCCTCTCCTTTTATAAGCTGAAGAGGATAAGGTGAGGAGGTTAGGATGGTCCCACCAAATCATGAAAGTGAGTAAGATCCAAACCATTTGGATGCCACCTCACCATGGAAGTTTCTCCTTCTAGAAGCATCGAGAATATGCTCGTTTTTACCACGTATGAGCATTCTCGCACCCTCCTTATAGAGGAACCTGTGAACCTATCGCAACCCAGCAATGGTGCAGCCTGTGAGAATCATGCATTCTCGCACCTTGCTTATATAGCAACCTGCGAACATCCTCTTTAATAGGTTTTTTACAAAGGAGAATGCAACTTCTTTTCTCAGAAAAAGTTCTTCTCTCTTCTTTCTTCAGGAACTCAGGCCACTGACCCTTTTGAAGGAAACATATAGGTTTACATCGTTAACGGTCATAGGGATGACAAAAATAATTTGTAACAAAGATCCCCCCAAAGTATGAAGTTAGAACATAGCGATAGCTAAAATACTTTGTTGAATTTGTGTAGGGAACAAGGAACAGTCGGTCGAAAACTTGCCAACAAACAAGGAAATAAAGTACAATAACATATCATCACTAGGGTAGGCATTCCCATACTCAGAATACAAATGACTCAGAACATAAATGTCGACATGCAAAGATCCATGTCAAGTAAGACAGGTCATGGCCACCAAACATACACTGTGGATCCATGCCAATATGACTCAAATCTGAACATAGCCACCAAAAATACACTGTGGATCTATGTGTTAAAGACTCAAATTTGAAAATAGCCACGAGATATACAATGTGGATCTATGCAATAGTACAAACTGAATATACTCCAACGCAACCTGAATCAGTCAGAAAATATCCAGGGTCGTCATCTCCACCACTCTATAGTATGAATCTAACCATGTGCTGAAGTCGAACATGGTAGAAACCACTTGATTATCGATCATTAGTGTATACCATTAACAAGTGCGAGGGAAATAACCATTAATGTCAATGAATCCCATGGTACACTAGTAGAATCCAATGAATGTGAATAAATGAGTTGAAGTCAAACACTCAGTGGAATCTTTCGATCAGGGGTCAATAATGAAAACCCATTGTCGAAAGCGACGAAACCTGCCATTGAGGCATGCAATTTCCAAGGTACCAATTAGTTTCTAAGTCTAATTCCTGGATAATGAGTTTGAAGTCGACAGGAAAAGACTCGTCACAGAAGGGCCTTAATGTATCCCACATCAATGACATGAAACAAGTAACAAGATTTGATGTAGATCAGAGTAACCAGTAACTCATGAATGACTCAGGGATGGCCGACACAATATAAGGCTTAAGGACTGTAGAAATGGCCGATGCAATAGAAGGATTTTTGGGTTGAACATCTCTTTTGAACATATTGATGACACGACAACTGTCTTGGAAACACTGACTCAACAATAGGGATCATAGACCAATTTGTAATCTTATAAAGCAGTATGATCAAGAGACAAGTGGATTTTCCAACCTAGAAGCAAAGCGAGTGAAAGGGTGTCATGCTCAAAAGTGACTCTTCCATGAAATACAGGTTTAGAACATTTCCTTCCCAATTCCCCCCCCACCATTTTTGGTGAGTACCTCTTTATTTTTACACAAGCTTGAGGAGGATAACATATGATTGAAATGTAAGCTCATCCTTCGGATGAGTCCCTCGGAGTATGTTTAACAAACCCTTGGAAGGAGTGGTTTGGTCCCATAGGGGCCTTTCGATGTTTGTTTAACGAGTCCAAAGATAGAAAACTCAGGGGTTTTTCATGTTTATAGAGTCTAAAAAACACTTAAAGAGAACTCTCTCAGTTATTTTTTCGTAAAGTAGTCTGATGAGACCGAAAAAGAGATAAACTATCACTCAATAGACGTTTTCTTCAAATACTTTAACGACCGTGAAAAGAACAAGGTCGCTCAACAATCTTTTCATGTTTAGAGAGTCTAAAAAGAGCTTAAAGGGAACTCCAGTGGGTTCCTTTTTCGTATAACCTTTACGAGTCCGAAAAAGTGATAAAAGTATACTCGGTTACATTCTCATTGATTTATGAGCATGAGAAAGAACAAAGACTAAGCTCGATAACTTATTCTCATGTATTTACGAGCATGAGAAAGAACAAATATTAAGCTCGAGATTGTTTTCATTTTTACGCAAGCTTTAAAACAAAACAAAACTATGCTTGGGATAGATTTTATTTTTTCACAAGCTTAAAACTAAACAAAACTATGCTTGGACGTGGTTTCTTCTTTACACAAACTTGAACTAGCAGAAAACTATGCTTGAGGTAGGTGGTTNCTCATGTATTTACGAGCATGAGAAAAAACAAATATTAAGCTCAGGATTGTTTTCATTTTTACGCAAGCTTTAAAACAAAACAAAACTATGCTTGGGATAGATTTTATTTTTTCACAAGCTTAAAACTAAACAAAACTATGCTTGGACGTGGTTTCTTCTTTACACAATCTTGAACTAGCAGAAAACTATGCTTGAGGTAGGTGGTTTCATTTTTACACAAGCTTGAACCAGAGGAAACTATGCTTGAGGTTGGTGGTTTCATTTTTACACAAGCTTGAACCAGAGGAAACTATGCTTGAGGTTGATGGTTTCATTTTTACACAAGCTCGAACTAGAGGAAAATATGCTTGGACTTCCCAATGCATAACACAGGGATGGTTAGTACTTAGTCCCCAACTTAAGAAACTAGCGGCTCTAAATTCAGCATGAAGTCCAGAGGCTGAAATCATTGCCCCTCAAGCTTCGTTTCATCCAACTGTGAAGGAGAATGAAATGAAGATTCAAATACTATACCTAGGATCTAACCCAAATGGAGAGGGGGAAGTTGTTTCATTTTTTAACGAGCTTGACATATGAGAAGAACTATGCTCATGACTCTAGGTATAATCCCAAGACCACTATTTCATTTTTTTAACGAGGTCGCCACAGAGACACAAAACTATCCTCATAACAGGTTTCATTTTTTAATTAGCTTGAAATTAGGAAATCATGCTCGAAGACCTCTGTTTCATTTTTTAACGAGGTTGCCTCAGAGATGCAAAAACTATCCTTATCTCTCTTCTTGATCATGGATTCCAAGAGGACAATGCTCCAGAATGATACCATGTCAAGGGACAAAACTCGATCATCCAAGAGGTCTTCATTGGAAGGAAGAAACACACATTGGAAGGACACCATGTCGAGGGTTGTGACAAGAGTAAAGAGATCAGGCTCTAACAACCCTATCAAAGAGATAACCATGTCAAATACTGGATCTAAGTCATCAGAAGTTGAAGCCATGGGCGAAAATGCCACATAATTGATCTATGGCAGGGGCGATACCGTCTGCATATAAGAACCATTTAGGGAGGCAATCTAGTCGGGGTCAATGAATGAAAGTTGATCAACAGTCACAACTAGTCCATCGTGAGGGAAAGATATCACATGAAAAAAAGTAGACACAATAGATTTCATGGAATAGACATAATCCCGCCCAAGGAGTGAAGCGAAATCCAAGGGGTCTTGGACTACCATGACATCAATAAAGACAATTTTCCCTCCCAAATTTACAGGAAACTGAGGAAGGGTCCCTAAAGGTTGACTGGTTCTTCTGTTAAAAGCTAACAAATTCTACGTAACCAGTGCAAGCTGAGGACAACCCAAAGCTTGCCAAGCAATAAAGGAAAAAACACTAATGGATGCACCTTCATCTATCAGTGTTTGAGGAACGTCCCAACGTATTTGATAATTTTTGACCTCGAAGATCACATTCCGAGACTCCCCCCTCAACTAGCATTCCAAATACAAGTTGTTGTCTCCGACAAGAACATTTGTAGGACTGTTATTGATGAGGGTGCCTCCACGTGTGTAATGTCTGTTGCCTGTTGGAAAGCCATCGACTCTCCTCCTCTTACTGAATCAGATAACATGCTTAAAGCCTTCAATGGATTTGGCTTTAAACCCTACGGTGTACTTCCTTCATTGTCCATTACGTTGGAAGGAGAATCGGTCAACGTTGAAGTTGAGGTCTTTGATGCACCTCTTGATTATAACCTCTTACTTGGCCGTAGCTAGATTGATGTGATGCACGCCGTTGTGTCTACCCTTTTCCATGTTTTACATTTTCCACATCAGGGAAAGGTCATCACTGTTGACCATCTAGCCTTTTTCAACTCTAACACCTGTACTAGCAATGCCTCTTTTATCACAAAGACACCTCTTGGGTATGGGAACGTTGGTGTGGGCCTACTTAAAGATTCCACTCTAATGGGCACATTCCCGATCCCACCTCCTGATGTTCCACCTCTATTGGTTGCCTCGATCAACATGATTTCCACCTCGATTCACCAAACTCACCCGTCTTTCGACTCGTGGATCATACCTGAACCTGGTGATTATCCTGACTACGACAACCAAATGCCTTTAAGTCTGGTTGAATCTGCCTATCAATCCATTCAATTGACAAACCCTTCCACCCCCTCTCTTGGTGATTCATCTCTTGACCCGTTCCATGCCATTTTTCCCATGGACGAGATGATTATGTCGGTTATGTCGATGGAAGATACCCCTTGGGATGATGGACATCATCGTTCTATTCTCTTCGTCGAACAACACACCATCGAGAGTTACCAATGGATCTCGACTCCGTCGACTGTTGCTGTCATTTCCTCTGTTCTCGAGACATCACACGACGTGTTATATGAAGGGAACTTAAGTAATATTTCACCCACTATGCCCCTCGACATATCCATTAAACATGGAGTTGTTGAAAATATTCATATCGGAGCTTCGTGCTCCATTGACGAGGTTGTTGCATATAAATCACTTTTCCAAGAGTTTCGTGACATCTTCGCTTGGAGCTATGAAGATATGCCGGGTATTGACCCTGATATTGTTGTACATGAAATTAAGACGTACCCGGGTGCTAGATCCATTTGGCAGATACTTTGTCCAGTCCATCCCCGTAAAGCAACTGCTATTAATCTTTAAGTCAAAAAACTTCTTAAAGATGGCTTTATTTATCTTGTGGCTTTAACTGATTGGGTATCCAATCTCGTTCCGGTTAACAAGAAACAAGGTACGATCCATGTCTGCGTCAATTATAGGGATATAAATCAAAATTGTCCTTAGGACAACTTTCCCACCCCCTTCATTGACCAGATCATCGATGATTGCACCGGGAGTGAAATCTTCTCTTTAATGGATGATTTCTTTGGCTATAATCAAATCAACATCTTTCCCTTGGATCAACACAAAACCGATTTTATTTTTCCTTGGGGCACCTTTGCCTACCAGAAACTACCCTTCGGTTTAAAGAATGTTGGTGAGACTTTTCAACGTGCTATGTCTTATGCTTTTCATGATATTAAGCACATTGTACAACCATATCTTGATGACCTACTGACACATTCCATGCATCGTAGTGACCATCCAACACACCTCCGAGCCATCTTCCTTCGTTGTCGTTTCTATTGTATACGCTTAAACCCACACAAATGTGTTTTTTGTGTGGAGTCCGACCGGCTTCTAGTTTTTATCATGTCATGCCAAAGGATTAGGGTCGATCCTTTGAGGGTCGAGGCGATCCTCAATCTCCCTCCTCCTTCACTTCGCCATCTTCAAAGTTTGCAAGGGAAGGAAAACTATTTACGTCATTTCATCCCAAACTATGCTCAATTAAAGCTCAGATTTACTCGACTGCTCAAGAAAGGTTCTGAGTTTGTATGGGATACCACTGCCAATGAAGATTTTGAAGCTTTGAAACTAATTTTAACCCATACCCCATTACTTTTCCCACCCGATTATAGTCGATATTACTTCCTTTATCTCACTGCTTCAGACTCTACCATCGCCATGGTTCTATTCCAAGAAGATGATTCACATGATTCACATGCCATTTATTATTTGAGTCGGAGTCTCATGACTACCGAATCCAGATACTTACATGTTGAAAAACTGGCCTTGGCAGCTGTTCAAGCTGTCCAACGTTTCCGTCACTATATCTTATTACGCAAGACCACTATAATTTCTGATTGCAACCCCATGAAACACATTCTTACACGCCAATTGCTAGGGGGAAAATACTCCAAATGGATAGTAATTCTCCAAGAGTTCGACTTCGAATTTGAACGTGCTAAGTCTAAGAAATCATTGGTGTTTTTCGAACTGATATGTGACATTCCCTGCACTGAGACAGAGAATGTAGTAGAGGATTCATTACCATATGAATCCCTTTTTATGATCAATTCTGATGACCTTTGGTATGGGGATATCATTATCTATCTCCAAACTCAGACTTTCTGGCCCGATTTGTCTAGCACTGACCATTGTCGCATATGTTACCAAGCCCATTAGTACATTATCCTCGGTGACACTCTTTATCGTCGTGGGGTTGAATCCGTTTTCCGATGATGTCTCACCTATGATGAAGCTGAGAAAGATTTGAATGACTTCCACTCTGGAGCATGTGGTGGTCACATGTCTGGGTATGCTACTGCCCAGAAGATCTTACGAGCAGGGTATTTTTAGCCTTCTTTATTTAAAGATTGTATTACTGCCGTCCAAAAATTCCATGCTTTCCAAACGTACAATAATAAAATAAGATCACACCCCGCTCCCTTACACCCTGTAGTTTCCATTGGACCTTTCATGAAATGGGGCATTGATTTAATGACTTGTAACCCTCACTCGGTTGGGAGGCATGGATACATTATTGTAGCCATGGATTATTTCACAAAATGGGCCGAGGCAATGCTTACTTTCGACAATACTGGGAAAACTGCAACCCTTTTGATATTTAATCATATTATTACTCAATTTGGGATCCCAAAAGCTATCGTTACTGATCATGGTATCCATTTTTGAAACTTTATGATGTCTGAACTTACCGACAAGTTGGGTCTTCGGCATGAAAACTCAACCCCCTACTATCCACAGGCCAACGACCAAGTTGAAGCAATAAATAAAATACTTATCACTATGCTTCGTCGGATAATAGGAATCCATAAGACCACCTGGCACACGATGTTGTTTTTAACATTATGGGCCTATTAGACATTTGTGAAGTCTGCTATGGGATTTACCCCCTTTCAACTAGTCTACGACATTGAATCCATTCTCTCGATTGAATGTGAAATACCATCCTTGAAGCTAGCCGTCAAACTTCTCCCAAACACCTCTGCCGAAGAGGAACATCTATTGTATCTTATGCAATTGGATGAGACCCATCGTGATGCCACCCTAGTTATTGAAACCTAGAAGAAATGCGTAAAAGCCAAACATGACAAGCATGTCAAGCTATGTGTTTTCTCTGAGGGAGATCTAGTTATCCTCTATGAACAAGATCATGATCTGCTAGGAGACGAAAAATTCAAAGCTATGTGGCGTGGTCCATATATTGTCAAACGAGTGTTAGAGAAGGGAGCTTACAAGTTAGTAGATTATGATGGAATTCCTTTGAGTGAACCCAAAAATGGGCTTTACTTGAAGAAGTACTATGCTTAGACTGTCTCTGCATGATTTCTTGTACTTTTACTGTACCATACTCTCGTGTGTTACTTTCATGTGTTTTTCATTATTTGGTTTCAACCCCCGACTGCTTACCTTGCGTTGTGCTTGGTTTCCAGATGTCGACGTCTTCTCTACCTTATATTGGCTTCGCCGATGGTGCTAGCCATAATACTCATAACCTAGCTTCTGCTGCTTGGGAAATCTATGTACCCACCAACAAACTTATCATTTTACAAGGTGTTTTCCTCGATCATGCAACCAATAATATCGTAGAATATAACACAGTCAATGAATTATTGACCGATGCTATCTCACTTAGGATTCATCACTTCGTTGTACGACTTGATTCACAGCTAGTAGTACTCCAGTTAAGTAATATCTACACTATCCAAAGTCCTACTTTGTTACAGGTATATCTATGGATTCGTCTCTTGGAATGTTATTTTGATTACATTGAATATCAACACATTCCTAGATGTCTAAATACATTAACTAATGCTCTAGATAATTATGTGTTAGACAGACATTTGAGACATTTATAAATCCAATCACACATTACACATTGTATATAAAAGCAGAGTAAGCCGGTAGAAGCCTCGTATATATATATATAATGAAAATGTTTTACAAAAAATGTTTTCCATCCAAGGATCAAAATATCAAAATATAGAGCCCATAGCTCCTAAAAAATAGCATCACATATGCCACTCGAAATAGTATCATGGATGTCGCTCGCGATAGCACATTACTGCTTGTGCTACTCGATGAAGTAACTGACTAAGTGAGCCAGAAACGCCTACAGTATGGTGTTGATAACGCCTCGGGACCTCCTCGATCGACATGTCAGGGATGTATGCCGTCAAGCCTTCTAAGTTCTGCTCCATCACCTCATAGTCGTCGGCGTCCCACCCTGCTACCACACGTGCGTCTCCTCACCTCTGAATCAAAGATGTGCCCATAGGTTGATACAATCCTACATCTGCATAGTCAAAAGTATCTGATTAGTCTTTAGATCGAAAACAAAAAAAACATCTAATATCCTAAAAATCACAAAAACATTATAAAGAACAAAATATATTTCTTACCTATATATCCCCAATGAAATCCCTTAGGGAGAACCAAGTTGAGATCACCCCAAAATTCCAGGGCGACTTATGCATAATTATCAATCATCAAGATTTGGGGCCTTAACCAATCAAAAAATGCATCATTGTACTTGATTATAGGGCCCGCTACGTGCCATCCCATAAGGTCACACCACAATTTCATTCTTGGGTCTCGTGGGGCTGGTAACCCCCACTCTACCTGTAGCCACAAATGAGGGACTCTTTCTAAGAAGAAAGATACCAAAATGGATCCATACCCAAAATAATTTAGGTCTCCTCTCTTTCTTTTAGTGAGTTGTGTCTTCATACTCTGGAGAAAACCGTCACACCAATTGAATACTTGAGGTTCCAGACATTCAATGGCATATTGAAAATAACTCTAGAGCGCCACGTGCGATGATGCACTTCCTGCCATCCATGCAATGGTAAAGAGGATGGTTCACAGAGTTAGATCCCACATACTTTGGATAGCCACTTTACCTTTGCACCTTTTGGCATCCAGTTCACAGTGTCGACGGATATACTGGCTCATTGGAAAGCCACCACCTCGACCCCCTGTCAGAGACACCCTTGCCCCACGACGGGATAGCCATGTCAGAAAGTAAATATCCTCAATGTCCAAGGAGAGGACACAAACGCCCACGTGAAATACTTGTTGTTCTGCATCCCACATATGGACCAAGTAATCTAATAGTCTCCGTTGGGCTCTCATGCCTTGAAC
>JASDQU010284267.1:1953-14694 GCA_032191745.1 Picea mariana
AATCTATTCAAATAATTTGGTATATATTTAGATATTTGTAATGAAAATTATACAGCATGTTCAGAAAAAATAAGGGACAAAGCATGAAACCTAAAATCAGCTAGAAAAAATAAGGAACAAAGCATGAAACCAATGCATTTCATATCCAACGTACAACACTGGCTATTTGGGAATCCAAATGACACTTGGTTCTAAAACAACACATTGACCTACACATAAACATCCAAACATAAATGAATCTTCTAATAATCTCTTTGTTGCGATCCACCTACTATTATGTTGTCAAAATTGAGGAACAATATTGATAGAAGTGAAAGAAAGAGTTTGGGGAGAAAAATAAATCATGACATAAGAAGCGTAAAGGCAAATTTAATTCTCATAAAAATGATGATGTAAAGAAAATTAATTTGAAGACAACCAATCAAATATGGCAAGCAATTCCTTGGCATGGTAATGATAAACGATACACTATACATCTTTTACTATCCAAGTTTAAAGACTCATACTTTGATTCATCCCCGAAATCACAATATTCCATTAATAAGAGGAGGTGGATCTATTATCACCCAAAATCACACTATATAATATTAAGTCCCTAATAAAAATTAGGGTAGCTTTAGGGATACACAAGAGTACTGATGCCTAATATCACCACAAAAACCAATGCTCTTCACTCTAGTTGGTTCTTTTCCAACTCAAGGAAGAATCCCTAAATGTAAATTTACTAAGGCAATGATACTTATATATTCAAGAAGTTCCATGAAATATAAGAACAAAATTAGAGTGATTGAATCTAATTAGAGTTATTGTAGCTGAATCAGTAATCGTTTTACTCTATCAAAAGTGGATAAACCATAAAATCTTTCTAAGGAGTTAAAATAAACCATAAAATATGATTTAAGGAGTGAAAATAAACCATAAAATAGTTCAATACCACCAAATTACTAAATCACACATAAAATTTTCAAGTACTGACCTTCAAAATCTCAGCTATGTAGAGTCTGATCAATTCAATGCTTCTCTTCTTGAAAAAGAATTGAAATCAAGATTTCATAAAAAACCAGAACACCATTGCATTAGAACACCCGAATGATTGTCACAATTGTAGAAAATGATTGTCACAATTATAGAAAATGATTTTCGCAACTATAGAAAATTTGTCATAACTGAGATATATATAGGATTGATTTCATCGGTCTTCCGACGAATTTGGTCAAATTGACCAAACAATAAGTCAATGAACGTTTTATTCTCACACGTGGCATAGTTGGTCGTTATAACGACTAAAGTTCGTCGCTATAGAGACAAACTCGTGGTTGGTTGCTCTAGTGATGAAAGTTCGTCGCTATAACAACCAACGTGGAATGTTGGTCGCTAGAGCGACGAACAGCTGGACCCCGAAAAAAAAAGAGTAAATTTAGTCCAAAAAAAGAAAAAAAATTACGACGAAATTTTAAACCGTCGTAATATTTCGTCGTAATTTCCACCCAATGTAGTAGTGTTTTGAACAATTGTTTGTCAAAGGCCTTCCATCATTTTAGGATGGTAAAGGCTCATTATACAATCAAGAAGGCTATCACTCTCTCCTCATGCAATGCAGGATTGACCATTCTAAGTTTGAAGATATGGAAGAAAGTCTAAAAGGCCCGAGTCTGGTAGAGCATTTGGCTACAAATTTTGAAATTTTAAATACGTTCAAAAAAGTGAAGGTCAGCATGCCAACCATGTCCTATGCTACATGCATTGACTTGGAAATTTTTATTAAAGAGATGATGGATTATGAAATCCCCTCTGATCCGCAATGGAAAGAAATCGTGCGGTTGGGTAAGACAAAGTGCAACGTCCTCAGAACCAACAGGTGATCTCCAGGTGTCACCAGTTTCACAGATCCAACAGTAGCCCAGAGCAAGACAGATGGCATGGAGGAAGTCAGGCAGTTAGAGAAATGGTTCATGATTTTGAAACGTTTTCTTTTTTGCTAATTATTGTAAATCATTTCGTATACCGAAACTGTCAGTCAAAACTGTTATAGGAGTTGAAACATTTCAGTTTCAGTTGTTTTTGATCAAATTGTATAATTACTAGGAGACTGGAATTAATTAATGTTGGAAGAAGTGCAGGAGCACCTTTTGGTTGTATCAGACTCTATTTTGTAAATTTTCTGAATCTGAATTGAATATAAATGTAGAAGATTTTGAAGTTTCTATGAAAAGATTCTAAAGGGTGGTGATATGAGCTTTGTTTCCTTACATTGTATGTATTTCCTGTGACCTGTTATTTCATTTACATTTTCTTCTGTTTAAATTGAAGAGTTGAAGGCCCATAATTCATCATTTGATGCTCTTGGCTTAAGCAATTTAAACTGTGTATGTTTCTTCTTAGCTAAATCAGAATTCGTTTTTGTAATTCTTTGATACGGTTATTTGTTCCTCTTTCCTCGTTTCACCCTAATTTAAGTTATAACTTAGATTCATCACCTCACTTAGCCTTTATCCTCTAGAAATTTCTAATAGCTGATGCATTATTTTCATTCACTTTCAGAATTTTGACTCCATATCCCTGAGTGTTCCCCCCCTTCTTTGCCAACAACTTTATTAAAAACCCCCAAAACAAACTAAATCTAGCCACCAATTCCTAAAGAAACATCAAGTGACATGAGAGAGCCCTCTCTGAGTTGAGAAGGCTAGTGCCTCAGCTCTAAAGTTGGTTGAAACAATTACCTCTATCATTTGTCTATTCATCCAGGTAAAATTTACAGAGTGCTAACATTCTGGTGCCGTTGTCGGGGATGAAATTGAAAAATATTCCCTGGGAAAACAACTTAAAGCTTTAGTTTGATCCCTGAGGGTGATATTGGATCAAGTACCTTATTGGCTGAGATTATTTTTACCCTAGAGACTCTGTTTCTCAAAGACTAGTTGCACTACACTGTGTGAAATAGAAATCCTGGATCCTAAGAGAATTCACACCAGAAGGAACCCAGACCCCGAGCCTGCAATCCGCGTGTCTAGCCCTGAAAATATTGTACGAAAAAGAAAATAAAATCCAATAACCCTTGTGTTGCGTCTAGACCGATATTTGTCCTTTCCCAAAGACAGATTGACTAGTATAGAAGACCTTGAGTTTGATCTAAAATTTGAACAATCCTTATTCATAACTAGATCCAAATCTCGTTTAGACGAGATCATCTTTAACGAAAAAAGATTCCAAGATTTGATTCTAGCCACGTCTGTCAGGCCTGTAGTGACCCTTGCTCGAAACTGAGAACCACTCTGACCCCTCACAACAACTATGGCAGATAAATTTTCTCCTCTCATACTACCTACTCAATTGCATGACTTACCTCAGGACTACAACCAAAGGATCAAATTATATGATGTCGAAGGTAACATATCAACTCAGAATCATTTAGACTCGTTCAATGATTTCATAGATTTGGAAGAAGTGGATCATGAAGATTTGAAAATGAGGTTGTTTACACAAAGCCTTGTGGGAGATGTGAGGAAGTGGTTCGCAGCCCTTGCACTAGCTAGTATTGTAGATTTCGAATCTTTTGAAACAAGTTTTCTCTCAAAATGGGGCAATAAGAAAAATCCTCTCTAGTTGCTGACCCAATATAATAACATGAGAAGATCACTTGACGAAACAGTGCAGGAGTTTTCAACCAAATTCATGAAGGTTTATAATACAATTCTAGTTGAGGTAAAACCTCCCCCTAAAGCTGCTCAACTCAGATATGCTAATTCTTTTTAGAGTGATTTTTCTTTACTATTGAGGGAACAAAGATCTGCCACATTAGATGATATGATGACAGATTCCATAACAGTCAAATTGAATCTAATGGCTTCAGGAAAGATGAAATTTAATTCTGGCAGAGACATGAACATAACTCAAGATAAAGCACAACCTTCAACCTCACAAACATCAGAAGAAAGGTTCAAAGTAATGATGAGGAACATGGAAAGAATGATGGAAAGAATGACACTGGGAAATAGGCCCAACCCTAGAGAACAAGCTGACGGTCCACCCATAAATCTGAGAAGACTAGCCATTCCACAACTTAGACAAAGAGAGCATAGAAATCAAGGAAATCAAGAAGCTCAAGCAAACCAGGCAAATAAGGGGAACCAAGGAAATCAGGGGGAATAGCAGATAATGCCTCCTTTTCAAAATAATTATGTGAATAAAGATTATGATGGATATTTTGAAGATATCATGAACTGTTGTGATGATAAAGAAACTGAAGTGTTTTTGACCAAAGAAGAACATGACCAGTTCATGGATGCAAGTGAGATCTTTCTGCAAGATGAAGAGGAAAGGGTATCTATGGAAAGAGAAGATTACGAGACTGGATTTCAAAACACCATAATGCAATTCCAAAGGAAATATAACCTGCGAAATCAGAAGGCACTTCCAAACCCTCCAAAGGGTAACCTTCCAAAGGGGAATTCCACTAAAGAAGCTCAAAATAACGTACCTTCTTCTAGTCAACCCAAAAAGGATTCCACTGGGAAGGATTCAACTGTGAAGGACTCCACTATGAAATATTTTGCTGCAAAGGATACTGTGGAAAAGGGGAAGCAGAAATAAGAACCTCAGAAGAAAATATTGACAAGGAAAGAAATGGTCACCAAAGAGGTAGAAAAAACTCCATCATCTTTTGATTTCGAAAGTGAAATGGCTAAGACAAACATTTCGGTACCATTTACTGAATTTATTAGAAATAGTGAATACAGAAATAAGATCATCTGGATGCTTAAAATGGGACGAGCCTCTGATACCCTGAATATACAAGATGATCATCCAACAATCCTATTTGGGCCAAGAGTGGAAGACAACGCTGAAAATGAAGAAGTTCCTCCTTTTTATGTTAGCTTGAAAATCCATGACATGACTCTACACAATGCTATGCTGGACTCTGGAGCATCTCACAACTTGATGCCCAAAGTGGTCATGGACCAATTAGGTCTTGAGGTCACAATACCTTATACGGATCTATTCTCTTTTGATTCAAGAAAGGTGAAATGCCTTGGTATGATCAAAGACATGGTGGTTTCTCTGGCATAAATCCCAACAAATAATATGGTGATGGACGTAGTGGTCACTGATATCCCTCCAAAAATTGGCATGTTGTTGTCCAGGTCATGGGATGCAAAACTAAAAGGAACCCTCCAGATGGACATGCCATATGCCACTATTCCTGTCTTTGGTCAAGACATAAGGTTGTACAGGGAGATTCTACTTAGATACATGGTCAACAACAAATCACAACCTACCAATCATCCTATCTACTTAGTGAGTACTGAGTTGGGTTCCTCCATTTTCTTTAATGACCTATGCCTCGGAGAAGAAGAAACATAAATCATCCTGGCTGACAAAGGTGTTCCTGAACAACAGATGGAGGGACTTTTAGAATGAAAGGATGATGCAGAGGATCATATATGGAAAATGAATTTTGACGGAGCAACATGCAGAGAAGGAGTTGGAGCTGGTGTGTGGATAAATCATCCCAAAGGAGACACAAAGCTGTGCTCTTACAAACTTGTTTTCGAGTGCACAAATAATATGGCCAAGTATGATGTGTTAATATTGGGATTGAAGGTTTTGGAAGAATTAGGTGCCAAAAGGATTGTCGTACGTGGAGACTCTGAGCTGATCATCAATCAGATCAAAGGCATCTACCAAGCAAAACATCCCAGACTGAGGGCTTACAAAAACTTGGTACTAGAATTCCTTGAGAAGTTTTCAGAATGCAACCTTTCAACAATTCCAAGAGAACAAAATCAGGTTGCTGATGCTTTAGCTACCTCAGCGACTGTATTCAAAGTCCCAATTTTCCCCGAAAAGAGCTACAAGGTTGAAGTCAATTATAGGCCAACAGTACCAGACAATATGAAGCACTGGAAAGTCTTTGAGAATGACAAACAGATAGAAAACTTACTCAAAATGGAAAATGAGTTTGAAAGTTTAAACATTGATGATGAGTATTGCGAGAATTAAGTGGATGCATCTACTTTCTCCAAGGAAGGGTATTTTTACAATCAGATTGCTGGAAAAGACATCATGCAGCTGAAGAGAAACATCATCCCCAAAGGCCTGGTACCATTAGAGAAACTTTTTGATAACAATGACGTGGCCAGAAGTTCGAAGATTACAGTAAATTAAGGGGATGTGGAAGATTGTAATATTGGAACTCCAGAAGACCCAAAGATCATTAAGCTGTCCAAAAAGCTCAGCCCTGAAGTCAAAGAAAGGTATGTAAATTTAATGAAGGAATTCCCTGATGTCTTGTCTTGGAGTTTTGATGAGTTGAAAGTTTATGATACTAGTATAATCCAGCATGTTATCCCAATAAAGGAAGATCACAAGCCATTCAAACAAAAATTAAGAAGAATAAATCCTCTGTTGTTACCATTGATAGAGAAAGAAGTGAAAAACCTGTTTGAAGAAAAAATCATAGTGTCCCTAAGAACTTTAGCCTCCCAGTCCCTAAGAGAATTGGTAACATGGATAGCATAAACAACTAAAACTTTTGCTAGAATAATAATAATCAAAGTCCAAGTATGACTCTATATGCTTCGAGGAATGATCAATGAATGATGAATAGGAATTACTTACTATTGATAGAGGAAACAATATAAGAAATGGACTTCCTGAGCTAACCATGTATAACGAGAAATGCATCTTTTAGAAAGCTTGACTCATTCATTAATATTACAAGTTCTTCATAAGGCATTCAATAAAACAATGACAAGCCATTGTTTTCTCAAAATGAATCTTTTTGCTGCACCTATTTGATTCTCAGTACATCATAACCTTCTTTTCCAGCCATTCCCGTTGTAGAACCTTCAAATTCATTGATATCTAATAGATTCTCTTAATAAACGAGAACGAGAACAACTGTAAATTCTTTGACTTCTTGTTCTGCAATCAAAGAGGGGATAAATTTTAGAAAATCAAACAATGATCCATTGATCTGATCACAGAGAAAGGTACTTCAGACAAAATGTTCAAAGCAATGGATTTTTTGGCCTATAAATGAGGCGTTGTAATAAATTTAATCACTGAAAAAAATTGTAGAACCATTGCGTGATATAAAGAAGCTAATATTCTCCATTCTTTGAAAATTTAGCCTGGGTTTTGTTCATCTTTTAATAACTAACGATGCAAAGAATGTGCAAAAAAATAAATCGTTAGAAGGATCCATAATCACTGATCTTGATGGATGAAGCTAGAGGAGGTCATCTACGACGGCGTCAATGAAAAAAAAACGAATCTGTGGAGGTCTAGACATTGAAACGCTTGCAAGGGTACATACAAGTCGATCCCCATGTCACCCTGGTTGGAATCCTTTCTTTGCCAAAATTAAATTCCAAGATTGTGAGCTAAGTACTTGTTGATCTACATTCGTTGATCAATGTTAGTACATACATATCCTTCCTTAGTATTTTTCCTTTTCTTCCTATGTTCCTCATATGTTATTTAATTAGTCATTTTTCTTCTTTTTAAATGCGAGTTGCAGATCAAGCTACCATCAAATTCCCAGGTCCACAAACTTGCAAAATCGCAAGTATACACTTAGGAACTTTTCATGAATCCAACACTTAGTCATTTTAATTTGTTGTGGGAGTCCTGTTGCGGGAGACCATCCCATATATTCCCCATAGCCTACAAATGCAAAACACTCATAATGACCTTTTCTACTTTCGTGTCCTCCAAATTGCACTCTTTACCTTTTTATACTTAGCCAATTTTCTTGATTGTGGATGCGGGACAACCTTCATTTACACTTACCTTTTTCCCTCATGCTTGTGTCCTGCAACCCATAATATTTCATTCTCCAAAACAACTTATCCACTTTCATAACCCACATAATTGAGTCTTCTCATACTTAGTCTATTTTATCATTGTGGATGTGGGAGTCCTCCCCTTTTTAACTTTTTGATTTCACATGTTCCATGTCTTGCATCCTGCAATCCCATGTTCACCATATTGTTCCTTCCATGTCCCACTTTGCACTTCCATACTTAACCATTTTCCATCTTCCATGAAATCACATCACCATTCCTAATGGAATTTATTTCCCCCTCCACCATGTCATTTTCCACTTGTGTGAATCTAATACTGTTATTAAAGTGGAAAATATTTTGTAAAGCTTTGTAATAAATCCCAAATCTTACTTTGCAATCCAAAAAAATTGAAATAAGAGCTATGGTGGTAAACAATCAAGGTGATATGTGGTAAATTTAATAAAGGGTTAGTATGCCATGTTGTAAAAAGGTTATATAGACAGTAGCGCCGCCTATTCATAAGAAGAGAAAGAAGTGTAAAAATATGTCAAGTAGAAGAAATGACATATATTGTGGAGACACACTTAACATTCTTGGATGAGAGGATTACAAGTTCCAGTACTATTTGCAAGATTACAAGTGGTATTTGTCTCTTTCCCCAGCAGAGAAGGAAACAAACGAAGTTTGGATCGTAGGAATAACAGTGGTTGACTACATGCCTAAGGTGATGAATTTCAAAGAATTAGTTCTCTGGTGTGAAGATAAATTTGACACAGAAAGAAGAATTATCCAGGTTCAGGGGAAGCCACCAATCTCTTTGACTCCCTTAGTTTTCACAATATTATTTTGACTCCCAAAACCCATCATGCATTTCAAAAATGAGAAAGTTGATGAATTACTTAAGGAAAATCAAGGAGGAGTAGAGCTCCTCAAGAAATATCTCACTAGCCCAAGAGCTAATTGCAGTTCTTCTCTAGTTGAGGTAAGTTATTTGAAATACCCTTACAAAGAATTCACCTGGATTTTTTCTCGAATAATTGGACTGGAGTCCATGGCCTCTATCTCAAAATATATTGTTTATATTCTTCACATTGTTGTTCATGAATATTCCTTGATTGATTGGGGCATGATTATTTCAAATGAGATATCATTTCAACTGGGTGGTTTGAGAAAAACCCAAAAATTCTATACGACTTCTTATTTGGCATATGCTATATCCTACTACCACATCTTTGAAGACTTGCCAAGGGAAATAAGTGTTGATTTCAAGGTGGAACCAGTCTCTGTCTGGTATCCAGTCTCATGGAGACATAAAGCTCAATACAATTTCTACTCAGTCCACAATAGTTTTATTTATGACTTCAAAAAATTAATCTTCGGTCCTACTACATCAAGACTATCACTAGAGAATGCCTCCTTTCTTGTCGAGAAAGGAATTTAGGAGACTATTGAGTATTTTAGTTTTCTGAGACTATTCAATTTCCAAGGGAAACCCTTCTTTCTCCCCTTTTGTGTATCTGATAAACTCTTTTTCACTGAGGTGTGCAGATAGTACAAATATCGGGCACACTTATTTAATGAAAAAAGGAAGAATCCATTCATCCCATTGTCATAGAGAGTTGGGGAAATTGTTGTCAAGTATATTTCTCACTTGGATGAATTTGTAGGTCAATTTGATCAACTTGGTTTAAAGGAATCTTAATGCATCACGTTTTTCAACCCTAAGGACCTATTTTCTACACACATGTCCTTGGTGGGATATTCTTCTTATTTTTATAAGTTTGAATAGTTCAAGGAAGGAGGAGGAGAAAATAAAAATCTCCTTTAGGCCTCAATTATAGAAGCCCTTAACTATGTTGAAAAATTCTCTAGCACTAATGAGTGCTACAGACAAAAGGTCAAAGAGGAAACAAGCAAAAACCCTAATTCACTCAATGTTTCTCAGAGAGGTACTTTTGTAAAGACAAAACCCAGAAGTAGCGGTCTAGAACCAAGGAAAACACTAGCCAAAAATTCAGATGACAGTGGTGATAAAGACTTTATGAGGAAAGTTTTTGAAAAATATCACATTGTATATATTGTTTTTAAAAGAAAGAGAGAAAATCATAAAATGGGACCAGAGATATCTGAAATCGAGGAAAGTCCTCGAGCTATGAACGCGGATGAAGTGATAGAAGAACACAGTTGGTTAGAACAAATATTGTTGGAGAATAGGGAAATTTTTGAGGCTATGGTTACTCAAGAACCAAAGATCTTTGAAGAAGAATCTGTCACTCTTCACCATGCAACCTACCATAAAATTTCCAAGAAATTGTTAATAGAGAAACTTAACATGAAAAATAAGAAAGCTTCTAAAACATGGAAATCAGAAATTGATTTTCACGGGGTTGCACCCTAAAAAATTGTACAATTTCACGAGGCAATCGATGAATCACTAAAATAGTTCATTTTTTATATTGAGAAAGAAAATTTAATTTTAAAAGAAAGAATAAATGAATCAGAGGAAGCTCTAATTCTGAAACCATTGTTTGTTGAACCTTTAACTACAATTCAACCAACACTTACTATTGAGGATGTCCCAGAAAGCAGTAGCAAATTGAAAGGTTCCTCTAGTCTATTGTTGGCTGTGAGAAAATACGTTGGAGATAGAATCCAAAAAAGAATAGACCTAATCCATGAAATCCGAGAACTAGCACACAGTTTAACCAATTTTTCAACAAGGGTTATGAATTTTAGAGAATATCTCCCAAAGGATCTAGAGAATGATGAAGGTTTTTACAAGGAAGTTGTGGGAACGTTTGCAACAAAAGTTTCAAGTATAAGTGACACCCACAGAAGAGAAAAAAATCTTCCCTCTAGTATCCAAATGAAGTAGATTAACACTTGCTGAATGAAAATGATTAAATTTTTAAGAAAAATGTTGTTTGAATTGGAAGTTGTTAAAATCAAGAGAGGTGACTTATTTCTTAAACTTGTCGATCTTAAAAAAGAACTAAATGGCCCCGATTTATTAATGGATACCATACTTGTGTCTAAAGAAAAACTATTGGAACAACTTGAAGTATTAAAAGTTGCATGGGCAAGTGAGTTTAGTGACTTGGTGGAATTCTCCGAAGATGAGGTGGAAAGGTGGCTTGTCCTATACATAAATAAAAATGATGATATCGAGGACATGTTGCACCAATCAAGTATTGATTTAAGAGAAATGGAGAATAAAACATATGAAATAAAAACCAAGCACTAAATAATGATTGCTCCGATAAGGGAGTACATAGAAGAATGGTTAACAAAATAATTGGTTAAGATGATTGAGATAGATCAGCATGAAGCAGTTACAGTGGTTATTCCACCTCCAACACAACAACAACCATATACAAAGGATGCCTCAACAAGCAAGTAAAGGGGTTCAAAAAGTTTCCATCAAAGTAATTCAAATAAAAACCTTATTCTTTCCCTTGCCATCTTTCTTCTTCAGTCATTTGTTGTTTTTCCTTTTATGTTCCCAACAACCTACAAAACCTAAGGTTGACCCTTGACTATTTTTCTTTTGTCTTCCAGGTCTGTCTTTCATTTTATGGTCTGCAGGAGCCCCATCCCAGTCCTATTTGAAGGAAAAATACAGTTCTTTTTATTTTTAACATAATGCATTACTGCCTATTTATTTAAAGACATCTATTATTTTTGAGGTTCCTAGAGAACTAGTTGGGAACATAACATTATTGATTTCTCAAGACTTTGAATTTAAACATGAGATTTCAAATATGTGCATATCAAAATATTTATTTGGTTTAATGAAATGATCATTTAGAGTTCTTTGTTATATGTGGTCTATAGTTTCTTTTCTCTTTCTTGAATATTGTGTTCTACTTTGATGATTGTTATGATGGAAATGTTGTCCTACATAAATGCATACTCTTTTGGTTTATAAATCTTGTAACATAGTATAAATATTTTCTTTATACAAGATACCTGGTCCTTTCTCAGGTATTCTTTGCATGTGAATATTTATTTAAAGAAGAAGCATGGTCCTTTCTTAGGCATTTTTATGTTCTTGTATGTTATTTGAAATAGGGCACATTTAGAGTTCTTTGTTATATGTGGTCTATAGTTTCTTTTCTCTTTCTTGAATATTGTGTTCTACTTTGATGATTGTTATGATGGAAATGTTGTCCTACATAAATGCATACTCTTTTGGTTTATAAATCTTGTAACATAGTATAAATATTTTCTTTATACAAGATACCTGGTCCTTTCTCAGGTATTCTTTGCATGTGAATATTTATTTAAAGAAGAAGCATGGTCCTTTCTTAGGCATTTTTATGTTCTTGTATGTTATTTGAAATAGAGGAGTACCACCTCTTTAAAAACGCAAGGGGATTTATCCTCATGAGATTGACTTAAATACCATAAGACAGTATTTTAGATCAAAATTTTTGGAAACCATACTGGGGAAATAAACAAAAGGTTGGTTTCATCGATTAAAAATTTAATGACTCTACTTGAACCCCACTGACCTAGAATACAAATTGGATTAAGATATCAAAGAAGTATCTTGCACTAGTTGTATAACCTAACAATCACAACAAGAAGGATTCATGTTGAACTTGAAATAACTTTGGAAGTTCATGCCCAAGAATAAGAAAGGGAAATATCCCTAAGATGAAGAAGACAACTGTAAGCCTAAGAAAAGTTGGAATCATACAAGGGTCCAAAAACAAGAAGTAAAAGTAAGAAGCTTGTGATTCACAAAATTGGCCAAAGCTCAAGATATGAAAAAGGTGACATATTAATCATGGGTGATCGAGAAGAACCAAGAAATGTGTAAGGTAGCTAGAGAGGTAGTTGGGGGGCCCAGAGGGCCCATAGTGATAATAGTGGAGGTCATTATGTAAGGTGGACTAGGTCCACTATATTATTAAATAAGGCCCACTATGGTAGTTAGATATAATAA
>JASDQU010284270.1:3924-14520 GCA_032191745.1 Picea mariana
TTTGGTTGTGAGGGGTTTGCATATCCAAACTCTCGTCGTTTCTGCTTAAATTTATGCTAGATCTTGACAGCGTATCTATAAGATGTGCCCAATGAGGCGATGTCTAGGAACTCCATTTTTGTTTGAATGTATCTATGCAAACAACCACGGTATTTGAGCACCAGATGATGCTCAGAGTCTTTAATACCCAAATTGGTGCATAGGGTATGGAAAATATTGGTGAAATTTGGTACTGTCTGGTCCCTTTCTTGACGTAGGGTGGTCCATCTAGTGTACTGGTCCTCGTAGCTTCCAATAGGGTAATATTATTCTTTAATGGAGTCCTAGAAGGAATCCCGTGTAGGGGGCACCACAAACATTGTAGATTCTTCCACGACCATTTTCTCAGAGTAAGTATCGCACCAGTCTTTAACATGGGGAACGACCTTGAGGAGTGCAAAAGTAATATTTTCCCTATCGAAAAAATTGTGGACCAAAAAATATTCTTCGAGCATATTCAACCATTTATCTACGACATTCGCATCTATCAGTCCTTCAAATAATGGAATATCAAAATTTACATGTACCTTGAAGGGGGTTGCATGGCCGCTTGATGAAGATGCTTCTCCTGTGGGTAGTCGTCGAAGGATCAGCGTGAAGTTTTCCATCATTTAATTCCTTTGTCGTGCGATGGCTTCCTTGAGCAACATTTTAATAGGATCTCCTGCTCCATCATCTTTATTTTAATCCCACGTGGGTTGTTGTTGGGCTCAACACGATCGATCTTGTAATGGCTCGATTGGTTCGAGTCCCAACTTCTTGTACCCAGAGCTTTTCAGGGGCATGCACGAAGAAAAATAAATGAAGAGCAGACCGCTCTGATACCACTGATCTGGATTTAGGAGCAGAACGAATTAATTAACAAACTGAATACAATAAACAAAGAGATATGAAGAATAACACAAATATCTAGTGAACAATGTCTTCTATTAAATAATGAAATAGGTTGAAATTGTAAAACTACAGAACTGAAACACTTGCTCAAATGGTGGTGGCTATCTTTGAGAAGAGATGTGGTTGCTACGCGCATCCGTCTGAGAAGAATGGATTACAATGAGGCTGTAGAGGCCTTTTTGATATTACTCACAAATGCCAAAACCCTAGACATCCAAAAACATAACCCTAGAAGGTGAAATGCCAAAAGTCATATGGGCCCTATGGGTAAGTTGGTGTAATTTGGTACCTCAACTTCCAAGGTCATAACGTTTTTAGACAACCTCTGTTTTAGGTGTGTGATAACCCGTTGGAAAGGTCCTTCAGAGAACTACACATTCTGCCATCCAACTTTAACTTCGTCTACAATTTGACTATGGTGATCCAAAAAAAACATTTAGGGCCTCAAAACGGCTCTAGAAGTACAACAAGATGTGTTGACATGAAAAAATACAAAATAAGCTAGTTGGATTAGGCGAGAGGCCACCTGTGTCCACTTGGAGGATGTGTGGGGATTCAGACAACCCTAGAAGTGTAGAACCCACAATTACAAAGCAATACAGAAGAACGTGTTGAACAAAAAACAGACACGAGGACCCAGTTGGAATAGGTGGGTGGCCACCAATATCCACCTAGATCACCTTCCCCTCTGATAATTTTGATTGTTGGGACTTGATGATGTCTTTCTTCTATTTTAAATCTAGTTCTTCTAACTACTTGAGTAGTTAGGGTTTTTCCTTATTGAATTTCCCGTACAATTTTCTTCTTGAAGTATCATCTTTAATTGATGCCTCATTAATGAACTTACATCATTAATATCCATATTTTTAAAATGGGTCCCTTTCTATTTTAAATAAAAGTTTTTAATTAAACTTTTATTTTCAAAATTTAATTAATTGCCCCTTTTTGAAAGAGGACTATAATTTAATTTAATGGATAGGACAATCAGCCTTTCATCCATTGAAACCACTTTATATGTGATCTCCATCTTCTTAGCTTCCCAAAGATATAATGTTTTTCCAAATCCAACTCTGGGATCTCAAGATATGACGTTGTTCAGTCGAGGTATTGAACAGATTTATCAACAAAGCATAAAAATGTTATTGACTGGTATTTTAATTTTTCAGAAACTTTTGGCAATTTTCAGCTCTCAATACCTTTCCCATCATCTTATTCATCGAAATAAATTTCCAACGGTATAAGGTTTCCTACAAACAAAGGTTGAGAGCTCAAGATATAGCCTTTACAAGATCATGACTTAGCCACTGTCAATCAAGTTTGATGGGAAAATGTGGGCCCTTGGATTGAATTTCAACCTCCTTTGTTAAATTTCAACTTTTCTTTATAATTCATATCCCACATGCATGGGATTTTAAGAGTATTTAGTGTATATATTGAAAAATGTAATATACACTTAGTAAGAATCAAAGGAAGACTATGGAGACTTGTAGCTTGACCCCTTAGAAAATTAATGAATAATTAAAATTTTGACTACCCAGTCATAGTCCCCCTCATGCCCAGTCAACGCCCAATGGCATCCTCGTAATCACTCAGTCATCATGAGTCAACATCCACATCAGTTCCACATGTCCCTGTGTGATAGGATATCGGATCTTCCACATGTCACCACCTGATTTGTTGCCACATGTCATGATTTTACATGCTACCATGTGTCACTAATGCTTAGCTTCCATATGTCTTCCATGTGTCACTTGGAGATAAGTCCATGGAACTTAGGATAAGAGAAATATTATTAAAATAATATGGATAATAAGCGAGGTTACATGAACACGAAGGTAGGTAGGGTGGTAATTAATGATAAAAAGTTGTGAACACGAAGGTAGGTAGGGCGGTAATTAATGATAAAAAGTTGTGAACACAAAGTTAGGTAGGGCAGTAATTAATGATAAAAAGTTGTGAAAAAATTTAAGTGTGGAGAACTGGCGGATGAGTTCATCAAATATGCATTCGTGGGTCCCAACCCGAAGTAACTCGTGAAATTGACTAAGTGTTGGAAGATATATAATGGATCACATGAAAAATGGAAAGAAATAAGGAAAATAGCTAAGTATGGAAGGAGAATAAGGAAAAATGGCTAAGTGTGGAAAATAGTAAGGGGAAAATGGAAGTGATGAGAAAATGGGAAAAATGACTAAGTATATAATGAAAGGAGAATAAAGAGAGGTGAAGGGAGAGGAGAACATGACACTTAGAAAAATTCTTGCTATTTCTTCTTGTAATATTTATGTTGGACTTCTAGACAAAATTATGCATATCTTGGTCGTAGAGACTCAGATTCTAATTCCACGAAATGCATGGTGAAGCTAAGACTGATGTCTATGCCATGAACTTATAAGAGTTCAAAAATTATATTCTTCCCATATCATTTTTTTTTTATTAATCCAAGAGAAGGAACATATAGGTGACCAAATTTTGGTCAACAGAGCTCAAGAACGAATAACGAGTTTCACAAAAGTATAAGTGATACCTTGTTGGCTACCAATGCAGTTCTTGTCTCTAGATTTTGCATTTTGCATGGAATGTCAAGAATATTTATGGGTATCATTACATGATTGATTTATCATTCCATGGGTGATGGCAGAGGGGTCCCTTGTCCCACAAACAAGGGGGTCTTATACACCAATTTAGTGTCTGGCTTGGCTGTGACCTTAAAATTAAATTATTATTATTATGTTCACAAATCAAACAATAAACCAATTTGGAAGTTTGATAAATGTTTTTCTATTGCATATATTAATAGATATGATGGAGTAAAACAACATAAAGTGGTTGCAATAAGAGAGGAAAATTGCGGCGAGAACAATTTCATTTCTGAGCCAATTACATTGTGAGGACAATTACAGAGCCAGGAGCTAGAAAATAATGACAAAAAAGTAAATCTAAGTCAAAGGATTGGAGTTCATCAAGGCTGAACATGACAACAAATTTGGTTTGCTATTACTCACACCCCTTGCAAACAATTGCAATTATTAATGTATAATCTTCGGATTTACATTGAATGGTCAAATAGTAAAAGGGACGAATATTAAAAAAAGGCTATGTAATAGTGTTACAGAGAAATCCCCTTCTGGACAAGTGGATTCTCTCTTGGATACTAGACCCCTATGACCAAGACAAAAAATTCTATTGTGGACACTGACATTCCTTTTAGATCTAATTAAGCTAATGTGTGAAGAGGAAAAAGAAAAGTGCACCTTTTTAATGGCGTTTTTCCTCACACAGTCCAGGTTGAGCTTCAATCCTAAGCTCCTAAATAAGTCCTGTAGAACAAACAAAGATACAACAAACTTCTTATTCTATTGAGATTAGCTCAAAAACAGATCTACCTACTAGAGGCAAGTTCATGAAATGTACAAAAACTTTAAAGGAAACAGACCAAGCATAGATTTATATTGATGAGAACAAAGTGGTGCTTACAGTCATGGATGTAGTGCAGTAGCTTCACCAAGCTCCCTTCATCCAAACCCTTGATCAAATAATCCACACAAAATGTTGATGCTGCAATGATATCTCCCTTATGAGATCATAAGTTTGATACTTCACCATGTATCTCCATTCATCATGAAGAAGCCTCCTTATATAGGCTTGGAGAGGCCTAACCACTTAAGATATCCTTGGGATAAGTTGAGGATTCTTATCCTTTAGTTGTGGATCTTCCCTAAGGTTGAGCTTTGACCTCAAATCCGAACCCAACCAACTCCAAATATGAAGGGATTATTCCCTTATTTCTCTCAACAATCCAAAGATTCGCTCAAAAAATGCCAGCGCTCCCCCAGAATGGGGCATAGATCATTGGAATGCTCCCCCAAAGGAGGTCACAGAGCGTTGGCACTCCCTGACAGTCTATAGGGAGCGCTACCTTCCAAAAAGGATTTTTTAGTGGTTTTCTCAATGGAAAAAGATTTGCACTTTTTTTCAAATGACTTCTCCTCTTCATAACCAGTCTTTTGAGGTGTCTTGTAAGTGTTCTTGATAATGTCGTTCGAGACACAACATGGACGGGACAACAGTATGATATTTGCGACACTTGTAGGAGAAATGTGACACTTGTGACATTGGTAATGACAACACTAGGCCATCATCCTAATGAGTAATTTCGATGTGTAATAGATTGCCCCCCAAAGTGCAAAGTTAGAAGACGAGAACTGATGACTAAAGTACTTTGTAGACTTTTTCAAGTAAGGGTACGGACTAAGAGAACCTGATAGAAGATGCACACAACCATCAAACAAATGTTATGACATGTTTCAAACCCAATGCAAGCATACCTATGCTTGAGTGATAAAATATTTCAAGGTATGGCCGCCATAAAATACACTGTGGATCCATAATTATACTGATAAAAAGGTATAGCCACTGAAGATACCATGTGGATATATACTCCTATGACCTGAACTGATCGTAGCCATGAAGAATAGACAGTGGATCTATGAGACGACAAGACATAGCCATGACCAATACAAAGTGGATCTATGTAACATTATATGTGTCAATGTTCAAAAGAAACTTCGTCGCAACCTAGGCAAAGTACATATAAGAGTGATGGCTCAACCCAGGGTCTTCTGACCGATCCCGATGTAGTACGAATCTAACCATGTGAATAGATGTCATGATGTCGAACATGGAAAAAACCACTTGATTACCGGTCAATGAGGTAAACCGTTAACAAGCGCGAGGGAAATCACCATTGATGTCAATGATTCCCAAGATACTCTAGTACATTCCAACGAATGTGAATGGATGATTCAAAGTCAAACATTCATGGAATCATCTGATTAGAGGTCAATTATGTAAATCCACTGTCGGACGTGAGGAGGCCTGCCATTGAGGCATGCAGGTTCCAAGGTACTAACTGGTTTCTAAGTCTAGCTACTGGATGATGTGTTGAAGTCGACAGGAAAAGACTCATCAAGGGAGGGCCTTGGTGTATCCCCCATCAATGACACGAAACTGACACAAAGATGTAATTCGTGGATCAAATGAACATGGATTGACACGGGTATTGAAACCAGAATTTGTGATTGTTGACTCTTGAGGCAGATACTTCCCTTGAACACTGAGGCATGACAACATAAACTTGACAAGAACCAAACTTGATAATGCAGTGGATACTGTGACTTTTGTCGGGTGACCCAAAGGAGTAAGGAAACTCAAAGGATTGGTTCCATGCAGAGGTTCGGCAGACAAAAATGCGTGCAAAGATAAAATGTCGTGTTCAAGGGTGACTGTAAGAATTACTGGCAATGTTCTCAAAAACTGTTTGGCTTGCTTCCTTCAATTTTTTCCCCCATCCAAATAGACGAGTACCTCTTTTTTATTTAACGAGCTCGAGGAGGGTAACACATGCTCGATATAACTCACCTTTGGTAAGTCCCTCTTCCTTTATTTAACAAACTGGAAGAAGTAAGGGTTCGGTCCCATATGGGCCCTTCAATGTATAATTGTTTAATGAGTCTAGAGAAGGTAAACTCGGTGATTTTTCATATTTAGAGAGTCTGGAAAGAACTTAAAGACGACTCCAGAGTTTTCCTTTTTCGTAAATTTAGTCTCGCGAGGCCGAAAAAGCAATAAATTACCACTCGAAATATGCCCTTTCAAACCTTTTAACGAGTGTGAAAGGAAGCAAGATCACTCGACAATATTTTCATGTTTAGAGAGTCTAAAAAGAGCTTAAAGAAGACTCCAAGGGGTTCCTTTTTCATATATCCATGCGAGACCAAAAAGGAGATAAAAGGTTGCACGGTTACATTCTCATGTTTTTACGAGCACGAGAAAGAACAAAGACTAAGTCGCTACTCTGGCCCCAGCTTGAAAGTTAGTGGCTTAACTCCAGAATGATCATCAAAGGTTGGAGACATGCCCCCCAAGCTTTAAATCATTCACCGACTTTGAGGTTGTCACCAATTTTTGTACTAGATGGAGAAAAAGGATAAGGGTGGATGAAAAGAAGGTTCAAATACGAGACCTAAAAAAAGACTCGACTCGACATCTATGAGATCTGGCGAAAGACTCGACACGACAGGAGAGGTGATTGTTTCATTTTTTAACGAGCTTGACACAGGAAAAGAACTATGCTCAAGGCTCTGGGTTGAATTCCCAGATTTTTGTTTCATTTTTTAACGAGCTTGTTACAGAGAGGAAAACTATGCTCATGGCCCCTGTTTCATTTTTTAACAAGCTTGCCACAGAGAGGACAACTATGCTCGTGAATGTGACACGATGAAAAAACGAACAAAACTGCTCTCAAACCTGCTAATAGTGTCAAAACTGCATTCCAAGGGATTAATAAGGCCTCCAAAATGTTTTCAAAAACCCAAAAATAACTATATCTTATACAAAAATGAAATGTATAATAGTAAAACGGGGTAACAATATCATTTACCATTTCATTTGTGCAAAATTTGTAGCAATGGAGAATTTGTGCTTTGGAGGTGAATCTTGCATTGTTCCGTGTCAGAGCTACGGTCAACCATTTTCCTCGTCATTTAGACCAGGTTAGTGTTTTTCTTCCTTTCTTTCATTTGTACGGTTCAAATTTTACTTTAAGGCAATAATTAGATAATTAAATTGATGCCCTGGGTCAGCCCAAGCGCCCAAAAAATATCAACGCTCCTCTAAGATTAGTGGGGGAGTGTTGTACGATTTTAAAAATGCTCATGTATGCTAATGAAGTGTGTGGCAATGCTCTGGTGTAGTGGTCTAGAGGGCACTGCCCAAAGACACAAGAAAAAACACTCAAAACGACCAGCGCTTTCTCAAATCGTAAAGGGGGCGTTTTGGATTTTTAGAGCACCCTGAGGGCCCTTGTGAGGGAATGTTGGCACCCTGATGTTCATGTAAAGGAGGTGTTGGCCTCTTGGAAGAGAAAACAATTGTTTTTTAAGGATTTTAAATTGCCCAAAAATTGTCGAAAAAATGTGATTAATGAATTTTGATTGTTGATTATTGTAGGTAACTTCGACAATAACCATGATCGAGTGGAAAGAAAGAGAGCATGAGCTCGATGATGTGGCCACTTTGCAAAGTCCCCGAGCACGGGATGCACTAAGGAATTGTGGTCTCCTCAAGTTCTTCAAAATGCAAAAAATGAAGAAAGCAATTCTTCTTCTTGAGCATATGATCGGTTTATGGAACGCTGCGGAACAAGGGTTCCAAATTAGAACGTAGCTTCTCACCATCGAGTTGGAAGATGTATACTTCTTGACCAACCTCTCGAAAAGATGGGTTCCTGTAGTTTTATCCTAACAGAGGGCACTTCTTTCGCCTGTGGATGAGTACCTAGCAAACCATTGTGTCCTAGGAGCGAGACTAGTGGGAGGTAGAATCGCAATCAAAGATATCAGGGACCTACCTCTTCATTCCATTCTGTTTGCCATTATGAGTATAGCAGGAAGTACCAGTGCACACTTAGTTTCAAGATCACAGGTGGCCTATGGTTTATAGTGTCTAGATCCAACACTATTTAACTGGAGTGGAGGGTTCCTTCAAAATGTGAAGGAGCAAATTACGAGATGCAGAGAAAGGCAGCAGAAGCAATTTGGGTATGGTTCATTCTTGGTTTTGTTCTTCTTAGAACGCATTCCTCTTATGCAACCTCAAATTGCATTAGCAGTATGACCAGTGGGAGAACCACGTATGGAGCGATGGACTAACCTGTCTCCGAGACTAGGCTCAGATTCAGAGTTCAAATTCACTCGTGATTTCTTCACTTGGTTGGGACGCCAATTGATCGTGATAGAAGATTTTCCATACGCCGGAGTGGATTTCCATGGAAGCATGGACTTGGTTCTTCCATATGGGGTGAACTGGGACGTGTCAAGTAAGAAACCAAAATATCTTGTCAAGTGTGTTTTTTTATTTTAAACTTATATTGTTTTTTGGGGTACATAGGAGAGCTTCTAACAGATGTATCATTTCATCATGCAGACAAGGGAGCAACACGTTCGGCAGAGATACCATCATTGGGGCACTGCGGGGATGCTCAAGTAGTAGTAGCAGCAAGGGGTCTCCTAGAGGTGGAGACAAACCTCTGTGATCTTACGACGGGTATTCCTCCCTTTGAGAGGGAGAATGTACCCTTGCACTTGCAAAGACACACAGTGGGGGTTCTTGAAAGTATTAACTCTTTACTGAGATGAGTAGCCCGTGCGGTGATGTGCTACTCGGAGCACAATGTGATGTGGGAGGCCTAGGACCTCACTGATGATCTTTTTTTGTATAATCTTTATGACGATGTTATGGGCACGTGGACGCAACATTTTTCCCTTCTATGTACCTTTTTTGATGTAATCAAACATTTCCAGTCACGCCATATATATTATACATTTCCAAGTTTTTACAGTGCCAAATGATTTGCAAATAATGATGTCTTTTATGTGATGTGTTTTAATTTACATGATGATATGTGATGTGATTTATTTCCTTTATGAAAACTTATCTATGCGTGAGATACCTATCCATGATGTAATTAGCTAACGAATCCGAAATGGTATTGAGTTCTCTTGGTATGTGTATGTATTCAATAAAATCAAGCATTCATTCAAGACGATGAACTCGTAAGTGGAGACGTAGTAGGATAGGATTGTGAATAAAGTAGATTCGATTAAGTTGACAGACCATGAGTTGGAAGTCTAGGTTGACAATTATGCGAGAAACACCTAGGGAGGAGGCTTCGGTTAAAAGTCCGACGACAGCATGATATTCTGCCATGTTGTTAGTTGTCGATCCTAAGAAAATACCTCTGAAACTCACCAACTCGTCGGAGTGGTAAATGACCCAAGCTGTAGAAGCAACGTTTTGGGTATGTCGACTAGTGCCATCCACAAACCCGGCAAAATTGGAAAAGGAAGATGTCATCTGCGCATGAAAACACAAGACACAGTATAAGTGGCTAAGGAAAAAACTCGAGCACACAAAAGAAAAAGACACACCAAACTAAAAATATAATAGTGTACAAAGCACGTATGCTAGATGTTCTATGCATAGTACTTCTTAAGGTAAATCTCGTTTCGAGGCTCACCCAGGGAGATTCCATCATAGTCAACTAGCTCGTAGGTGCCTCTATGTAGAACATGTTTCACAATGTAAGGACCATGCCATAGAGGTTCTAACTTCCCTATCTCTAACTTATCATGAGCCTAGTCATAAATGAGGACTAGGTATCCTTCTGCAAAAGTGTGAGGATGGACAGATTTGTCATATTGACTTGATTCACTTTTGATACGTCTCGTTAACGAGAGCGGCATCACGATGTGTTTCATCCAACCTAGTCAAGTGTAAGAAACGTTCTTATTCAACAGAAGTGTGGGACAAGAGTTCTACTTTGAGTTTTAGCGAGGGAATTTCGCACTCGATTGGTAAAACAACTTCTATGCCATATATTAGCTGGAAAGGAGTGAATCTGGTAGTAGTTTTCACTGAAGTACGGTAGGCCCAGAGAGCGGAGAAAATTTGTAGATTACACGATGTCTTGTTTGCCCCTACCATCCATTATATCATAGTTTTGAGGACTTTGTTGATAGCTTCAACTTGTCCATTCGCTTGAGGATAGTACGGGGATGAGTTCTCATGGAGAAAACCCAACTTGGCATGCAACTCACTCAT
>JASDQU010284271.1:4665-17107 GCA_032191745.1 Picea mariana
CTAAGAGGGAGTGTTAAATACATTGTATCCTCAACAGACTAACCGTACACTGCCAGCTGTACTGGACAGTTGTACTTTCTATTTCTGTCTTGCTTTGAGCATATATAAGCTCAGCTATTTCCTATTGTGTGATGTACTTCTGAAGCTCTTCAGTTTTGTTCTGTACTTCTTCATACATTTGAATATACTATTCTTTTCTCTCTGCATTTCTCTGTCCTTCACAATTTATCACTCCAGACCTTAAGCATTCTTAGATTTAGACTTGTTATTAGTGAACTGTTGGAAATCAAATTTTCTTCTAGAATCGTCTCCAGATTTCAATATATGAGAAAGAATCCTCTCTTCAATCTTAGTTTATTTTTCATTGTTATTATGGTTAAACTCGTAACCCTTTTGGATCTATTTCTATTAGCCGAGATAGTTTTTTAGCCTGACTATGTTTTCTGAGTTGATTTTATTTCTCACACAATCAAGTGTTTCAATTGTAGGCTCGGGAAAAAAAAATAGTTCTATTCGGGATTTATCGATGTCACAAACTCGGGTCACTTTCCATGAAAGGACCGATTGAAAGCCCTAGCCACTACCATATTGTAATTCTAAAAATATTTGACGAATTCCCACCACCCAACTTCTTTAAACAAAGACAAGCATAATAATGTATAGGAGAATAATATTCAGGAGACTGAAAATATCATAGAAGGGTAACGAAACATAGAAAAAGTAAGAAACCCTCATATTCTCGGCGGATGGAAAACGAAATGACCATAATAATGTATACAGATTTCAAAATTCGAAGAAGTGACTTTGTACATAGGTTATGAACTTCGAGGCTCACGCTTAATGATAAAATTAATTGCTTGAGAGACGTGTCGAAACAAAAATGAATACATGAAAATTCTCTCTAGATTTCGCAGTGCAAGTGTTAAACCTACGATGAGATATGAAATCTAATCATGTCGCCACAATGTTACATGTGAAAGGCATATTAACTGTTTGGTCATATAATGTGATCGTTGAATTGACAATAGATTCGTCATAATATTTAGTATAACCAAAGCGCTTAACACCAGGAAGACTTCGTGAATCAACAAAGAGTAGCAATGTGGATGCATATAGTCTAACACGGACTCGAGGAATAAAATAGACAAACCCTGAAAAATGTGAAGGACCGGACCATAATGGTTCAAACAGGAAATGTATTATGTACTCAATTTACCAAGTTTCAATTAATGGTGATTTTCAATGAATGATGGTTTATGACAACAGACAATACCTTCATTAGTTCCAAAATACACATGTTACAAACAAAGCGAGCCACGTAATAAACTCTTGTCTCGATGTAATAGGTGACATACGAAGTTTATTAAAATGTTTAAATGTAAAGTATATCAATCAACAACCACGATTTATACATGAGGATCCATAATATGGGCTCAGCCTTTGAAGTGATACAAATGTTCGTAAGAGATCATGGCAGTGGTCTAATGTCATAAATAACAAATTAAATCAAAAGAGACCTACCATTTTAGCAATGTCTAAAACTTGTTATTATAATCGAATGTCTTAACAAAAGAAGTCATGTATTTAATTCATCTTAAAAATATAATTTAGAAGCTATGTCCCAATGATGAATTGTTTGCTCTTTCAACAAGAATGAGCGTGACATATGAAACTAGATAACCCATATTTATGTTAGAACAAAATGAAGTCTCAAAAATAAATAATTTGATTATAGTTTTGACTTTAATTAAGAGATGGGATTAGATATCATGATGATAAAATCATGTAAGCATATAAAATGACATGAAAAAAATCTAATGTTACTGAAAAACATATAAACATTCCTCATAAACATGTTTTGAATTTCATGCTTGCAGTCATGAAATTCAAAATGATAAACAAAATAATTGAGATCATAATGAATAAAAGGAAATGGATTTAAGAGTATTTTCAACATTAACCCATCTGTGATTATGACTAAATGTCCAGTGAAAATAAAACAACCCATTGCATAAGAAAAATTTTATATGCAAACCAATCAAAAAAAATAAATTCAACCAAAGATAAAGGAAAATTTCTCATAAAAACGAAAAGGGACCCTAATTTTCAATCAACCATAGAAGAAAATAAGGGGGTTGTTGTTTTCCACAACAATTGCCGACATGCTCGAGAACTGGTTATCTCTATTCATGGAAAATAAGAGAAATAAGGTTAGATTACAAAAAGAAGAAAGTTTATAAATTTTGGAATATCAATGATAACTTCCTTATGACTAATTTTAAAGATCAGAAAAATATACATTCGTAGTCATACTTATTCACTTGGTCTTTGTGGAGGGAAAGGGATTAAATTAATATTAATTAAATAAAAATGGGATAATTAGTTTTTTATTTGACTTTTGAGCATAGTTTACTTACCATGAGTAGGTGCAATCAGTTCAGCTCATCTTTATGTTACCCAGCATTGTTTCACTACTAGCAAGCATCCATATCCTTCCTTGATATCATGTATACAATGCCTCGTTGCCAGCGAACATCCATAGCCGCATCCATAGCCCCAACATGTTTGTATACGCTTCCCACACCTTTTGTTTCTTTCAACTTCCTATGGATTGTAATTTATTAATCTCTTTTTGATAAAAATGTTTAAGATTGCAATTTGCAATGGAGAATAGGAAGTGGGGTGATATTGAAAGTTTATTTTATATATTGCACTTCATGGAGTAAAACTAAGCCTTTCATCTTGTAATTTGTTATTCCCATTGTTTTTATTTTATTTATGTAAGAGGGAAATAAACTCTAAAAAAAACTTGTTTCAAAGTACTTTCCTAGGTAAATTTTCTTGGAACAAATGAATTAATCATAAAAGGAACTATTATCATGATAAAATAATATAAATAATAAACTTTTCTCTACATGCAATTTAATAATAATGAATTTAATAATAATGATTCTCTTTCATTAAGGATGCATAAACAAGAGATACATAGTACACAACATGTCTCTCATTGTTATTAACAAAAACGATAAAAATACTTTCCCCATACAGACTTTGGAGACATCATAAAATTCAAATCAAAACTAAGAATTAAGCAAAACAAACAACTATACAATAGTGCAAACATGGTGATAGAATCCAAATCTACACTAGAAGCATAAATGAGATCAAGTCACTAATCAAAATTTGCAAACTAGTTTAAAAAAAAAAACTACAAAACTAAAATAAAAGGTAACTTAATAAGCCAGGAATTAATGAAAACCTCAAACAAGACAAAAATGAGAAAAGATATCTCAACAAAAGAAAATTAGTATAAAGTCAAAATGCATGTTTTCATTTATGTTAAGATCATGATTAGTTATGTCTTGAATGTTTTATAACGAATTAGGATTTTATTGTAAAACAAAAATTCTAACTAAAGCGCAGTTATGCTTAAGAATTCACTCATGAGTATTTTACCAAACTGTTGTCCTTTTATCGTATCTTTTTTCTTGCAAAAATGAATAAGTGATTTTAATAGTAAGACTTAAAACAAAACTTTAATGAAAAAAAAAGATAAGCAAGATGATAAGAAAGTAAAAAGTAAAGTGATTACCTTCACAAGTGCTTTATTCAAATGAAAAGCAATAAAATAAACTATACTTAATCTAAATCTAAAGCATAGTTATGATTAAAAGTTCAAATATGAGTATACATCAAGATGTATTTTAAAATATCTTGCTTCCAAACATTAATGGAGTAAGTCTTAATGATGAAATATTAAAGATAAAACTTACTATGTGTATTTAATAGCAAGATGAAAAATAAAGATCGATATTTCCCTGATGATAACTTATTTGTAGCTTGAATATCATCATAACTAATTTATTTTGGTAAGTAAAAACTAACTAACTAAATTAAAAACTAATACTACACTTATTCTACTCTACTCTATAGGAACAACTAGAACTAAGTAAAGTCAAATTTCCAGTGGAGCCATTTCGGTTGTTTTATTTCTGCAGTCATATGTACAATAGGAATAGTAATAGAAATTGGATGGATAGTAAACAATCAAAAGAAAACTTTAACCTATCATGTACATCTATTTCTAATAGAAACAAGAAAATAAATTTATTTACATGAGACCTACTAACATAAGATTCTTCTAACTGTAATCCACATCTATCTTGATATGCACAATTTATAAAAATACCATGGAGAATCTGATTAGGATCTATTTTAGAGGACTCAATAATATCAAAAGAATGTGCCTTAGTCCCTAATAATTGAAAAGAACTAACTTCTTCCCAAAGAAGATACTGAAAAATAAATGAGAAGAAAGAAGAAGTGTGACTCTCCAAGGTGATTTTCATATGTACATAATCATCTAATCTAGAATTAGTAACGAAATCAGTGGACCAATAATCATTTGCAAGGATGAAATTTCCACTAGAGAAGAGTTCCAACAAAATTTTATCGAAGCAAGCTTCCAATAGAATATTATAACGAGTTTCATTGGAAACTTGAAAAATAGGGACATCAGAATGTTCAAAAATAGAATTGTTCTCAGCCAATGATAATAAAGAAAAACATGAGAATCTGTTGAATCTAAGTCTACATCAATATGTATTTCACTTTGTAATGAATGTGATTTTATGCTATCAAGATCAAAATACTCATCAAATATAATATCTTTCTCTTGTCAATCACATGGAAGATTTGAATTAACAACATTATCAAAAAGGATAAGCAAGAGATTCAGAATTAACATTGATATGCAAAGGATCATCATCGAGAAGAGTTTCTTTCTCCAACAAATATGAACTAGTTGAAGGAAAGGTTTCAACAGATAAATTGGTAGAACCATTACTAAATAAATTCATATTGGAAAACAGATTTGGATACAAAAAGTAATGATTTCCAGAGTACAACAAATTAGATGTGTTCTTATTATTTTCATTATTGTGAAATAAATCATCTTCCATTAAATCATTATATGAACCCTGATCTACATGTAAATATTTTGTTGAAAGAGTGGGAACTAGTTCTAGATCAGTCACTAAATTTTCCCCTGAGGAAGAGATATCAACATGTTCATTAGTAAAATCTTGAGTTTAACTAATTTCTATTGAAACTTATTTGTGCTCACCACACCATTAATAGATGTCTTAGCTATATTTTCAAATTCCAAATTTGAATCTGTATGATTATTTTATGTAATTTGAAAATAGGTGAAGGAAACTCCTAATGATTGTGACTTTGATAAAAATTTAAATTCATTTATGGGTTCAAAAAAAATTAGATTTGGAATCAAGTTTAACCAATGAACGTGACAAATCATGTTCATCATTATTTGATTTACTATGTTCATTGACAGACAGAACAAGAGAAGTAAAATATTCCATTAGATCTTTCGTTGAAGGTAAACCCTTGAGGTGGAATCTAAAACAAAGTGGCATAAATCTTGCATAGAATTCATCAAGAGATTCATATACATGCATAGAAAGATTTTCAATTTCTAAACAGAATTCTTCATAATCGTAGTTCTGATGGGCCAAGAGAAAAACTTTCATAAAATGGTTCCAAGAATGTATAGACTTAGTTGGTAGCACTTTATACCATTTTTTAATCCAGCCTTGGAATGTGAGAGTAAACAACCTGCAAATTTCATTATCATTATTGATTTTAAAATTTTTACATTTATCCATAAATTGATAAAGATGATATAAAGCGGAAATTTGACTCTCACCATCAATTTCAAATTAGACAATGATTTTAGTTGCTTATTGGGAATGTTTCTGGTAGGCCTCATGAACTAAAAGCATGACCCAACGTAGGAATGTAAACATGAGCCATGATTAGTTAAAAACCTTTAAAATAAGACTCTACATAGATAATCTATATGTGGCCCTCCTTCTAGTGCAAAAAATGCTGATGGCCAAAACTGACCATGTTCAACATTAAGGAAATCACCCGGTCAAGGCCCCAATCAGACCCTTATCCATTTGGTGTGGTGATTCTGACTGGTTAAATGGGTCTAGTTACCCTTACCTAAAACTAACCTAAACTAAAAGTTAATCCTAATCTAAACTAATCTAACTCTAAAACAACTACTCTCTGCCTGTTGATGTATGATAATGCTAAATGATATCAACAAGAAGAAAGACAAGACTTACCTTCTTGCAACATGCTTGTAAGGGGAAGTCTTTGGGAATGGATGAAATGTGGGCTCATCCAAGCCACATGAAAGGTTTCTCCTATGAAAGGAGACTTTCTTTTAAAATAAATGAATCTATATCTAAATGTAGTCCTACGTACAATGCAGAAAACAAAGAAAACTATTATAACCTAGCACATAAGAATAAGTTCTTAGACACCAAGTGCAATGATAATGTAAAATGGGTATTAAACATGATATTTATTATTAATATCGAGTTACAGAAATAGTTTTGGTAACATGTATTATTTTATCGTGTTCATGCTATGTTTAACAAATTCATGCACCCTGAAAGTGAAAAGGATTAGTCATCATAACAAGAAATAGTTCACATATTGTGATGACTTTTAAATTAGATGCATATTAGCAAATTCACCAACAAAAAGTTACCAAGATCTTTGCCAAAATACATGAGTACATTCGGTACAAATGACAAATTAATTTAATCACATAAGATGATAGTTGATTATATAAACAAAACTTGCATAAATAACATTAGTACTATGATATACAAAATCTAGAATAAATCTGAAAATTAATCTTGCATTCAAACCAATTATAGCATACAAATTTAAATGCAAACAAAACCTCAGAGTTGTGAATGTTTTTTCAAGATGAATCCTTCAACTCTGTTATCAAAAGATGGATTTACAATAATACATAACCTCCCTTCAATTATAGAAAATAAAATAACAAGAAGTAATCCCCAAACTCAGATATGATCTATATAGATTCTACAAAAGAAATTCCCCCTTACAATAGTGCAAAGAGTTTAGATCTCTTATGCATGAATTCTCCCTTTTTCCTTTTTTTTAATATATCTTCATGCCCTCTTTATAATAAAGAGTTATGATATACAAAATTCGTATCATCACTAAGAATAAACAATAACTCCTCAAAACCGGGAGGGTAACCGTATCTAGATACACGAACTCATCTTCTATATCTATAAAGATCTTAAATCAAAATATCAACAAGATTTTCTAAAATAAAAGTTCTTCACTCCATAAAACGTGCACAACCTACGGGCTTATAACAATGAAAAACAAACTAAGTTCCAAAATGCACTTGGATTCATCATTTTCAAGGATTCGGAGATGAATATTGCATGTGATAATCATGTTTCAAATATTCCAACGAACACCTATCAATAAAAAATAAAACAAATTGATAACTAACTCTCTTTAAAAGAGTAGCTACAGAATATATGATTCTATAGTTGCTCTAAAATAAGAAAACATAATTAATAAACAAATAAGAAACAAATTCATACCTCAAAAGAAATTAAACTTCAATCAAATCATAATAATAGAGACTGGGCATTCATTAACACCAGAAGATTTCACAATCTCCTGAACTTAAGAGTTCTTAGATTTAGCCTTGGCATTAGCGAACTGTTGGAAATCAAATTTTCTTCTAGAATCGTCTCCATATTTTGATCTATGAGAAAGAATCCTCTCTTCAAGATTAGGCTCTTCTTCATTGTTATTGTGGTTAGGCTCTTCTCCATTTTGGATCTATTTCTATTAGCCCGAGCTAGGTTTTTATACTGACTATGTTTGTTGAGTTGATTTTATTTCTCTCGCAATCAACTATCTCAATTGCAAACTCAGGAAAAAAAATGACTTAGTGTTGTTCGGGCTTTATCGATGTCACAAACCCAAGTCGCTTTGCCATGAAATGACTGATCGAAATCCCTAGCCACTACCATATTGTAACTCTAAAAATATTTAATGAATTCCCACCACCCAACTTCTTTAAACAAAGACAAGCATTCATCAAGGGATTCTAAGATTTCAGACCCTGAAGATTCTATTCGCACCATATGTGTCATGAAAATTTTAATAGTTCAAAGTGCAGGAGAATAATATTCATGAGACTGAAAATATCATGGAAGGGTAACGAAACATAGCAAAGTAAGAAACCTTCATATTCTCGACAGATAGAAAATGTAATGACCATAATAGTGTATACAGATTTCAAAATTCGAGGAAGTGACTCTATACATAGGTTCTGAGCTTCGAGTTGCTTGAGAAACGTGTCGAAAAAAAAATGAATACAGGACGATTATCTCTATATTTCGCAGTGAAAGTGTTAAACCTACGATGAGATATGAAATTTAATCATATCGTCATGATGCTACATGTGAAAGGCCCATTATGGTTGAATTGACAATAGGTTCGTCATAATATTAAGTATAACCAAAGCACATAACACTAGGAATACTTCATGAATCAACAAAGAGTAGCAGCGCGGATGCATAGAGGCTAACATGGACTCGAGGAATAAAATAGACAAACCCTAAAAAATGTGAAGGTAAGGAGCCATAATGGTTCAAACAGGAAATGTATTATGTACTCAATTTACTAGGCTTCAATTAATGGTGAGTTTTAATGAGTGATAGTTTATAACAGTGAGAATTACCTTCATTAGTTCCAAAATCCACATGTTACAAACAAAATGAGCCATGTAATCAACTCTTGTCTCAATGTAAGAGGTGACATACAAATTTTATTAAAACATTTTAATGTAAAGTATATCAATCAACAACCACAATGTATACATGAGGATCCATAATATGGGCTCATCCTTTGAAGTGTTAAAAATGTTTGTAAGAGATCACGGCAGTGGTTTAGTGTCATAAATAACAAATTAAATCAAAAGAGATCCACCATTCTAGCAATGTTTGAAACTTGTTCTTATAATCAAAGGTCTTAAAAAAAAGTCATGTCTTTAATTTATCATAAAAGTATAATTTAGAAGCTAAGTCCCAATGAGATATGAAACTAGGTAACTCATACTTATGTTAATGAAGTCTCAAAAATAAATAACTTGATTATAGTTTTGACTTTAACTAAGAGATGGGATTAGATATCATGATGATAAAAGCATGTAAGCATAAAAAATTGCATGAAAACATCCAATGTTACTGAAAAACATATAAACGTTCCTCATAAAATGTGGTTTGAATTTCATGTTTGCAGTCATGAAATTCAAAATGATAAACGAAGTAATTGAGATCATAGTTAATACAAGGAAATGGCCTTAAGAGTATTTCCAGCATTAACCCATTTGTGATAATGACTAAATGTTTGGTGAAAATAAAACAACCCATTACATAAGAAAATTATTTTATACAAACTAATAAAATAAAATAAATTCAACCAAAGATAAAAGAAAATTTCTCATAAAAATGAAAAGAAACCCTAATTTTCAATCAACCATAGAAGAAAATAAGGGAGTTTTTGTTTGCCATAACACATAGGTAGATTTTGGTTTTATTTATTAGATTCATTGTGACAAACTTGTAACATCTCACTCTTGCGAGCACATGTTATTGACTTATTCTTTGAGGACACTTGCGTGCAAGTGATCCGGTTTTAGTATATGGTTGTTTGTTTCGCTTATGGATTCCTACGATGATATTGATGTATTATGATGTTATGTTATTTGATATCTATGTATTGACATATTCTATTGACGAGTTTCCTTGAGTGTGTAGGACACTTGACAGATTGAGGATGTTGATGGCATCAATGGACCCCCTTGGACTCTAGATTGAATCAAGGATTGGTTTGAGTATTTCATTTATGCATATGTGACATATTATCAGGTATATTATGATGTTGTTTATGGATCATTGACAATGTTTTGTTGATGGATGCAGGCTAACAATTTCTTTCTAATGACTCACATAAGGAGAAAAGGGGCCATGCACAACAACCAGATATTGAGGGAGAGGTGTGGAAGCATCTCTGTCATAGCCTACTAGCACTCTCGTCGTGGCTTGAATTGTAGGTTAACGATTACCTAGTTCAAGAGATCCATGATGCTGTGAGGGTAGACTGAGGCAGTCACTCATGGAGATTTATAAGGGGTGCGCAATAAGGCAAGACCCGTATTCCTTAGAATCCCTTAGTCTCTTACAAGGTCGTCTGAATGGAGTATTGACTCCAAGGGTTGGACAACTACCAAAACCATTCAAAGGCGAGTAGCACCCTTGGAGAACAGAGTGTGTCTTGAAGGGAACATCATGTAATTAAAAATTGAATCAAAGGCAAGTGGCACCCTTGGAGCACGGAGTGCGTCTTGAAGGGAACTTCACGGTATTTAAAAAGGTGAGTCAATGAATCTAGGTGGCCTAGAAAACTTGAGTGAATGTTAAACCTTGTAAAATCTTGAGCATTGTCGAATTAATTAATTAATTAATTACTAAATTTATTAATCATAATCCCTAATGGTCTAAGCGTTTGCAAATAAAAATTTAACTAAACCTAAGTCTAAGTTAATGAGAGGACAAAAAAACTAATTTTATGAATTAAATAATGAGGGGATGAAATAAATTAATTTAAGAAATCAATGAAAATAGAATAAATCTAAAGAGTGATTTAATACACATTGTGCAAGTAATTACCAAATTGGAATTTAAGGTAAAATTGCAATAAAGCTAAAGGAAAGGGTATGCATAGAAATGAATCTAGAATCTAGTTAACAATAGTCTAACTAGGAGATGTTTCCTATTTTAACTCAACACCGTTTTAGAAAGGCGTCAATCATTAATTGGAAATAAAGAGAATAAAGGGACAACTAGGAGTTATTTTAGGAGCACTTTTTTTACGGGTGAGGGAAATTGACTTTTAATTAAATTAAATTGTGGATTTACTTGTGAAACTAAGGGAACGGGTGACAAGTGTATGGGGGGGAATAATTCCTAATTAATTTTTTTTTAAATGAATTAAATGTGAAAATGGCAAGGTGCCACTAAGGAAATTCTATGAAACAAATGGTTGAGARGAGGTAAGGGGACACTCGTGATGAGTAAGGTTATGCTGGAGAAATTATGACTAGTTTTACTTATGAGAGTTGGGATACCCATCATGAGAGAGAGAGAGAGGTGGCTCTACCTTGCGAGGTGAGCTGGGATCTAGAGGATTTTGGTTGTGTGTGYGTGGCCCCTTTGCGGCTCGAGGGGCTCAGGAAGAAGAAGAGTACCCCTAGCGTTGGTTGAGAGGTACCAGTGAAGTCTCAACGATTACCAAGCCAGATAAGGTGGAATGACAAGGTGCAAGCWTGGAAAGGACACGCGTTGGTTGYCGAACAGATGTGCAACTCCACTATGATTATTTTCTRGTCAYGGTACTATATATTTAATTATTTATGTATTAACAAAAATCAATGTACTCTTCAAGATTTGAATAATGATGGTAATGGATTCTGGGTCTGAGTGTTTATAAAACTCATGTGTTCTTGGTGATATAATGATTGTATATTGTAACAACAATATCTGAAATTTCTTATTGAAGTATAAATTAATGTATAGATCACTAGGAGCGATCTCAATTTTGTTTTTTTCCTATTATCTGCTGAGGCTTAGTTTGTATGAGACTCTTGTTATGCTTGTGATTTTTACTATGAAACCTCTACCTTTTTTTCTGAAAAACATAGCCATGCCCCTGGTGCTTCTACCCTGCGTTTCTCTTAGAAAACCATTTTTGTTTTGATGTATACATTTCACCCAGCCTTACAAGCCCCCTGGAGTTTATTTACCTTCGATTTTCTCTATGTTTTTTTAGGATCAAGGATCTTCTCCTTCACTTTTTTGCCCAACAAGTTTGCTTCGATTTTATTTGCATTTTTTAAGGATCAAGGCTTTGCACCTTCACTCTTTTGCCCAGCGATTTTACCTTCGATTTTCTCTGGTTTTTTTAGGATCAGGGATCTGCGCCTTCACTCTTTTTCCCAATGATTTTTCTTCAATTTTCTCTACGGTTTTTTTAGGATCAAGGCTCTGAGCCTTCACTCCTTTTCCCAGTGATTTTGCTTCATTTTTCTCTGTGTTTAATTGAGGATCAAGTCTCTATGCCTTCACTCTTTTTCCCAACAATTTTGCTTCGATTTTCTCTACGCGTTTTTTTATGATCAAGTCTTTGTGCCTTCACTCTTTTGCCCAATGGATTTTCGTGATAAAAATACCTTGTGTGTTGGGAGGAAATGCTTTGTTTTTACCTTAATTTCCTCATTGATTTTCGTGATCAAATTCCATGTGTGTTTGGGAGGGTAACTCTATTCTCTTACCCTATTTAACTCACCGAATTTTCATGATAAAACGACTATGTGTCTAGGAGGGGAAAGTTATGCGTTTACCATATTTACCTCAGCGAATTTTCATGATCAAATGCCCTGTGTTTTGGGAGGAAACGCTCTGCATTTACCTTATTTACCTCAACGGTTTCCGTGATCAACTGCCCT
>JASDQU010284273.1:4161-14520 GCA_032191745.1 Picea mariana
CTCGTAAGACCTGAATATATTTGAAGTGTTCAACAACTTCAAGGAATTCAAAGCCTTGATAGAGAATCTTTCTAAAAGGAAGATTAAGATACTTAGGTCAGATAATGGAGGAATCCTTGTGTTTTCTTGGCCCCCGGGTCCAAAGTTACCAACAACAACAGTGCCCATGTAAGAGTTCCCCAAAACAATTCGTTCTTCCAATTTTTCTCCTCCTCTTCCCCCTCTTCCACAATTTCTCCCCAAAGAAAAGAAGACCCCTCTCCTAGTCCCCTCCCCTCTTCCTTATCCTCCTCTCTCAAATCTCTCTCCCTCATTAAATTTCCTAACTACCTTATCCCCTCATTAATTTTCCAACTGCCTTTTCCTTCATTAATTCCCTCGCCTACCATTAAATAATAAAATAGTAAAAATATACAAATGTATTTATTTTAATAATTAATTTAATCTAATTTAACAAACTAAGATCAATAAAATCAAATTGGGTTGTTACATACACCCACCCTTCAAGAAAATTCATCCCGAAGTTGAGTAATTTATAATACAAGGGTAATGACACATGATTCGTACATCCACATCAAATAAACAATATCATCAATTTAAAACACTTATACATACTAGTGTACATGTGAAAGGCATGCGAGTGTAGCTAGAACATACAAGACTCACAAATGTACTAATAACAATAATTATCACACCTAAAGTAATTCTTGTATGCTTCCAATCCTAGTATATATACTAAGTATATATGTCGATAATATATACTGGTATATATACTGAGTATATATATCGGTATATTTACTGAGTATATATACCGATATATATACTGAGTATGTATATCGATATATATACTGAGTATATATATCAATATATATATACTAGGTATATGTGTTGGTATATATACTCAATATATATACCGATATATATACTGAGTATATATACCGGTATATATAGCGGCATATATACTCAGTATATATACCGACACATATACCTAGTATATATATACTGTAGTGGTATATATACTCAGTATATATACCGATATATATTATTGACATATATGCCTAGTATATATATCACTATATATACTCAATATATATACCGGTATATATTACTGACATATATATATCTAGTATATATAGTGGTATATATACTAGGTATATATATGTCGGTAATATATACCGGTATATATATACTGATTATATATATCGATATATGATGATGATGATGATGATGATGATGATTAACGTCCACTAAGACCTAATTGGTCTATCAGACCTTAAGAGGGTAAGTGATTACTTGTGATTCTTTAGAATTTTGTTTCTGTGCTCGAAAACCATTAAGAGAAGCTTTCCAAGATCACCATACTTTTGTTGAGTTAAGAGGTTAGGAAGGTTGGTAGTGTGATCAATATTTTGAAAATGAGATCTAATATGGGTATAGGCTGGACAATCTAAGAGAAAGTATTTTTCATCTTCAACCTTAGTGTCACAAAGGTGACACACTCTTTGATCCCATGGCGTTTTAGGAATTGACCAATGCCCAGTTTCAATATTGAGTATATATACCGGTATATATTATTAGTATCTATATCGATATATATACTCAATATATATATATACTGATATATATTATCGAAATATATACCTAGTATATATACTGGTATATATACTAAGTATATATACCACTATAAATACTCAGTATATATACCATTGTAACGTTAAAACCATCTTCAATCATCTTTTCCACACTAGCTTGTATATAAAATGATAAATGTGGTGCATACTTGAATGTTTCAGGTCTACCCACTGCATTCTTCCCATGAATGACAATTATGAAGCCACTTGGAGACTATATAACTAGCAATGAAGCAAAATGAAAGGATATTCAAACACTTTGAGATGAATTATCTCTTGGGCCTACACCATCCACCCAGTTAAGTGCAAACATAGTGGAATCACGCTTAGCGAACACTCATTGCTGGCTGGTGTGCCTCCTGCCCATCGAATATGAGAAATTACTTTCCTTCCTATAAAGATTTATTTTCCATTTCAGAAAAAAGGAGGTGGTCTGCGGTGTTATCTGAAGGGTGAATGGAAAACGCTTCCCAAGGGAGGGATTACGAGGAGATAACCCCCCCCATTGCACTGGATATCCTGATTTCTCGAGGGCTGGTCGAAGACACTGAACGCCTTAGGCCTCCCTCTGCTCTGCGAAGTGCTGAAGCTTTCTCTTTATATTATAAGAAAGAATCCCATATCATCTGACCCATGAAAGCGCTGACAACAATGGAGCTAGCACACGGTAAGCCACACCAACACTTCGTTCACCCTTCATTTGACCAGTATATGTGCACTTTCGTATATGCGCAGCTTCCGTATATGCGTGCTTCTGTATATGCGCACTTCCGTATAAGCACCTTCTGTATATGCGCAGCTTCCGTATATGCACGCTTCCGTATATGTGCACTTCTGTATATGCGCGCTTCCGTATATGCGCTCTTCCGTATATGCCAGCTTCCATATATGCACCAGCTTTCGTATATGCACGCTTCTGTATATGCGCAGCTTCCTCATATGTGCGCTTTCGTATATGCGCGCTTCCGCTTCCATATATGCACAGTTTCCATATATGCACGCTTCCGTATATGCACCTTCCATATATGCATAGCTTCCATATATGCACGCTTTCGTATATGTGCGCTTCTGTATATGCACGCTTCCGTATATGCACCAGCTTTCGTATATGTGCACTTCCGTATATGCACCAGCTTCCTTATATGCCCACTTCCGTATATGCATGCTTCCGTATATGCACCAACTTTCGTATATGTGTATCTTCCATATATGCGCAGTTTCCATATATACACGTTTCCGTATATGCACCTTCCGTATATGCGTAGCTTCCGTATATGCACGCTTCCGTATATGTGCGCTTTTGTATATGCACGCTTTTGTATATGCGTGCTTCCGTATATGCACTAGCTTCCGTATATGTGCGCCTTCGTATATGCACACTTCCATATATGCGCGCTTCGGTATATGCCAGCTTCCATATATGCACGCTTCCGTATATGCACCTTCTGTATATGCACCTTTTGTATATGCACAGCTTCCGTATATGTGCGCTTCGGTATATGCCAGCTTCCGTATATGCACCTTCTGTATATGCGCAGCTTCCGTATATGCATGCTTCTGTCTATACGCGCTTCTGTATATGCACGCCTCCGTATATGCGCATTTCCGTATATGCGCAGCTTCCGTATATGCGCGCTTCCGTATATGCACCTTTCGTATATGCGCATCTTCCGTATATGCACAACTTCCGTATATGTGTGTTTTCGTATATGGGCTATTAGTATATGTGCGCTTCCGTATATGCACGCTTTCATATATGTATGATTCGGTATATGTGAGATTCTCTATATGCGCACTTCCATATATGCACGCTTCTGTATATGCGTCGTCTATATATGCGCAGCTTCCGTATATGCGCAGCTTCCATATATGTACGCTTCCATATATGTGCACTTCTGTATATGCGTGGTCAGTATATGCGCGCTTCCGTATATGCACCTTCCATATATGCACCTTCCATATATGCATCGTTAGTATATGCACAGCTTCCATATATGCACGCTTCCGTATATGTGCGCTTATGTTTATGAACGCCTCCATATATGCACCTTCCTTATATGCGCAGCTTCTGTATATGCGCGCTTCCATATATGCACCTTCTGTATATGCGTAGCTTCCGTATATGCACCTTCCGTATATGCGCTCTTCCGTATATTCGCAGCTTCCGTATATGCACGCTTCCATATATGTGTGCTTCTGTATATCTGCGGTCAGTATATGCGTGCTTCTGTATATGCACCTTTTGTATATGCACGCTTCTGTATATGTGCGCTTCTGTATATGCGCTGTTAGTATATGCGCGCTTCCATATATGCATCTTTCGTATATGCGTAGCTTTCGTATACGCACCTTCCATATATGCGCAGCTTCCGTATATGCACGCTTCCGTATATGTGTGCTTCTGTTTATGCACGCCTCCGTATATGCACGCAGCTTCCGTATATGCGCGCTTCCGTATATGCACCTTCCGTATATGCGTAGCTTCCATATATGCACCTTCCGTATATGCGCAGCTTCCGTATATGCACGCTTTCGTATATGCACAGCTTTCGTATATACATGCTTCTGTATATGCGTCGTTAGTACGTGCTTCTGTATATGCATCTTCCGTATATGCGTCATTAGTATATGCGTAGCTTCCGTATATGCACCCTTCCATATATGTGCGTTTTTGTTTATGCACGCCTCCGTATATGCACCTTCCGTATATGCGCAACTTCCGTATATGCGCGCATCCGTATATGCATAGCTTCTGTATATGCACCTTCTATATATGTGCATTTTTGTTTATGCACGCCTCTGTATATGCACCTTCCGTATATGCGCAGCTTCCATATATGCGCGCATCCGTATAGGCACCTTCCGTATATGCGTAGCTTCTGTATATGCACCTTCTATATATGTGCAGCTTCCATATATGCATGCTTCCGTATATGCATCTTCCGTATATGCGTCGTTAGTATATGCGCAACTTCCGTATATGCACCTTCCTTATATGCGTAGCTTTCGTATATGCGCACTTCCATATATGCACCTTCCGTATATGCGTAGCTTCCGTATATGCACCTTTCGTATATGCACAGCTTTCATATATGCACGTTTCTGTATACGCATCGTCAGTATATTTGTGCTTCGGTATATGCGTGCTTCGGTATATGCACACTTCCATATATGGACACTTCTGTATATGCATCGTCCGTATATGCGCAACTTCTGTATATGCGTGCTTTCGTATATGCGCAGCTTCTGTATATGCGCAGCTTCCGTATATGTACGCTTCCGTATATGCGCAGCTTCCGTATATGCACGCTTTCATATGTGCGTTCTTTTGTATATGCGTCGTCAGTATATGTGCACTTGCATATATGTGTGCTTCTGTATATGCACACTTCCGTATATGCGCGCTTTTGTATATGCACCTTCCGTATATGCGCGCTTCCGTATATGCTAGCTTCCGTATATGCACCAGCTTCCGTATATGCGCACCTTCCGTATATGTATGCTTCCATATATGCACCAGCTTCCGTATATGCACGCTTCCGTATATCCGCGCTTCCGTATATCCGCGCTTCCATATATGCGTAGTTTCCGTATATGCACGCTTCCGTATATGCACCTTCCTTATATGCGTAGCTTCCGTATATGCCAGCTTCCGTATATGTGTGCTTCTGTATATGCACGCTTCCGTATATGCACGCTTCTGTATATGCACCTTCCGTATATGCACGCTTCCATATATGCGCACGTCATCCATATATGCAGCAGCTTCCGTATATACGCGCTTCCGTATATGCACCAGCTTCTGTATATGAGCGCTTCCGTATATGCACCCTTCCGTATATGCACCTTCCGTATATGCACGCTTCTATATATGCGCCTAGATTACCTCTCCTATTAGGAGGATCATGGCGCTTATGCTAATATTCCAGTTCATCTTACATGCAACAATGGTATCAATTTCCATGATTTGCCCAAGCTTGTGAATACAAACAAATTGCTTCAAAAGGATGCAATAGAACATGGTAAGTAGAGGGTTAAGGAATTGGATCCCAAGATTTGTCTATGTCTCTTAGAATGTGATGCAAATGCTGACTATGTCCGCTCACATGATCTTTCTATCTAGTTCGTGAACCGAAGCGGCTCTTCCGATTCCCACTAGAATCTCTGTTAAAATTCGATCCACAGGTCCTTCCTTTTCCCTCATGGCCCTAAACACGACCATGAACAATTTCCCCACAGGAAATGTGATTTTGGGCTGCGGGGTTTCCTAATTCCCGATGTTACGAGAACCCTTGTTCTCTCGATTCTCCGATCACCGAAATTCTGAAATGTCGAAACGACTTCAACAACGTTTAGCCCCCATGGCTATCTTCTGGTCCATGTGACCACTATTCCATATGAATGCAGTCATATGTCTTTCGCGATTTCAGGCATTCAAATGCCGAAATGCATGGATGCTTTTTCCTCAGGATTCCCGATCCTTTGAATCTTGATTTCACGATATGACGTCAGCTAGGAAACCCCCTTTGGGATTTCGCGTTTCGGGTTCTTCCGATGCGAGACTCCTCCTCATTGTTGCTCCTTTGCACTCCCGACTTCCGATGTGCCAAAGTGACGTCAACTAGCCCCATAGCAGAGTTTTTCACCTTGTCGACGTTTCAGACTTCGCGTTTCCGAAATGCACATACTTCTTGTCCTCAGGATTCACAAAACGCCAAATCCCGATATGTCGATGGACTCTCCTATCGGGATTTTTCCCGAATTCTTGGATTTTTTCCACGCGTCCTCCTATGATGGACGGTCCTCAATCATTTCACGATTTCGCAATTTCAAATTCTCCGGACGTCTCGTCTCGTCTTCAGGATTCGCGAAACGTTGAACCCCGATATGCCGATGGACTTTCCTATCAGGATTTTTCCCGAAGGCCTCGATTTCTGCCATGCATCCCTTCAAAATGGATGGTCCACATCCATTTCATGATTTCACGAAATCAAATGCCAAAATGTCCCATCATCTTGTCCTTTTGATCCCCTAAGTTTTGAACTCTGAAATGCCGACGACTCTTGATCTCTACCACGTGTCCCAACTGATTAACGGATCAGATCTGTTTCGGGGATTTCATCCTGGATATTCTCGATCTCTTGTCCTCAGGACTTCTGATATCTCGACTTTCGAAATCCCGATGACAAATTCCCATCAAGACTTCACTCCCCTGTTCACGAAGGCTTAAATCCCTCGCAACTCCAGTCAGATATGACGACTAATGGGTATTCTAAGAAAGATCCGATGGTCCAGATTCGTCCCACTTGTGCGCTCCTCCTGTTGCTTCCTGGACGTGAAACTCTCAACGGTCCAGATCCTTTTGGCAGATCCGACGGCAGCTGTTGTGCCTCCCGATCTTTGGCGCTTTCTTCCTATGCTTGGAAGATTTCTCCAAGAATAAAGGCCTCAACCTTTTCCTTTCCTCTGCGAGCTCCAAAATCTGAGTCCTCGCCTACGCTCTCAATGACGTTGTTCCTCCTGAGCTTCTTTTCTCGAATCCTCAAAGGATTTTGATGTCTGCACTCCTCCAGAGTCTTCACAGATTAAAGTGCTATCTCTTCTAAGCTTCCCCAAGTACTCAAACCCCTAAGGGATTTTATCCTTCTTCCTTCTCCCGCAGATGGAGAATTTGGATGCCCTCCTGGCTAGTCTCCTGCTGAAGCAACATATTGTTGGGTCTGTAGGCTATTCAAAAACCCTCTGAAGATCCTTAAATGGACTCTTCCTCAATTTTCAGAACTCAAAGAGTTCTTCTCTCATGTGCCTATTTGCACACCTACTCAATTCCCGCCTGGCAGAGTATCTTCTCATAGAACGTCCAACAGTTTTATCCTCTTCTGTGCACCTTATGCACCTACTCAATACTCTCAATGCCCACCTGGCAGAGTTTTACAGAACTCCTCAGAGATTTCTGTCTGCAACTATGTTCCTCCTACACAACCTTGCCTCTTGAGGTATTCAACAACCTCAAAGGTCTTCCTCTAAGTTGTTGATTTCAACTTATGTGCCCACCTGGCACGTCTCTGTCTGACTCCGCAGAGTTCAGAAATGCACCCTCTGTGCACGGCTATCAGAACCCACAGCGTTCTGTCACACCCTCCTGGTGTGAATCCTCAAAGTCCTCTCAAGTCTGAAACCAAACCAACTCTTGCAAATGCCTAACATACATCTACAACATACATTCATATCATATATAGAACACTCACAAACATTCATTCAACACATAAAAGATGCAGGAAAAACTGTTTTTTATATTAAAATGGAAAATGCCTATTTGTACAAGGTGTTCCTGAGCACAGCCTATAACAAGGTCTCAGCTCTTCTCTTCTCTTACTCTCCTACTCGACTATTACAAAATGAGATCCTAAAAGATCTTTTACCTGAGGGGGATCTTCGAGCTCTTCCCTCCTACCTCAACTACCCTATTCAATTACATTGAATGGGTTGTCTAGTCCAGAATCAAATCTAGATCCCAACCTTACAAACATTAAATGCCTACCTAGTCTAATGCCTGCACAAAGGCACGACTCCATGGCTCAACAACCTACAACATTAATTACATTCAAATTCAAAATTGAAGAGGAGGGTTGCGCCTCTCTTCAGCCTTGAATGCATGCGCTGACATGGCTGGCTGGCTGGCTGGCTGACGTGGAGAGATGATCCTGCATTAGAATGGATCCGGCAGAAAGGAGGACTACTTTATTTGCTTCCAAATCCACTTCCTTATTGTTCGTTCTCAGCACATGGAAAAAATTCGATTTCTGCAAGGATTTTTCTAGGACTTTGATTCTAAAGATCATTCTTGCAAAGCGCAAATCTGACGAGGCAGAATTGGTCACTATGGATTTAATGATGACATGCGAGTCCCCGAAAACATTTACCTCACTGATGCCCAAGTCTTATTGTTGTTACGTTGAGTGCATTACCTTTCTGTTCTTGTAAATCATTCTGGCAATACGTTTTACCTTGGTGCTATAATTTCTGGCAATACGTTTTTCCAAATATTTTTTGTTTCAATGAGTTAATAAGTTAAGAAGATCAGTGATTCTATAAATATTTTGAAACTGAGATTTAATATAGGCATATGTAGGAGAGAAGGGTTTTCCATCCCCACTTTCATCTCAAAAAGTTAATATGAAATTAGTCAAGTTCATTGTTATTTTAGGAATGTTGATTTTCTTTTTTAAGCTAGCTATAGCAGAAAGCTACATCTGACTTGGAGTTAATGATCTCTTGTTTCAGTATTCTCTATTTCTTCATTACACCAAAATTTCTCATTAAATTTATATGTGATAGATTTGTTCAATAGTATCAATATTCTAGGGAGTGGCCTATTTCATTTTCTATTGGTTTAGTCAAAAAATAATATATTTTTGTCACCCTCTTAAATAACAAGTGAATAGTATCAATATTCTAGGGAGTGGCCTATTTCATTTTCTATTGGTTTAGTCAAAAAATAATATATTTTTGTCACCCTCTTAAATAACAAGTGACTTTGATTGGAATTTGAATTGTTATCTTGTGCTTATACATTAAGCATATAATCATAGCTATATTCCTAATGGGTGGACGACTAACTCCTAAAATGATCATTGAATATGGTGTATTGCTTTTAATTTTAATAATATAATTTATAAAATTAAAACTTAAATGATCATTGAATATGATGTATTTCTTTTAATTTTAATCATATAATTTATAAAATTAAAACTGAAATGATCATTGAATATGGTGTATTTCTTTTAATTTTAATCATATAATTTATAAAATTAAAATTGAAATGATCATTGAATATGTATTGCTTTTAATTTTAATAATATAATTTATAAAATTAAAAATGAGTATTATTTTTTCTAATTTCTTATAAAACTCTTTAAAGATAATGCAACAATCCATATAATATAAATAGAATGATAAAAATTCCAAACAGTAAATTTTTTTCCACAACCAAAAAATGTAGATCTATATTTATATCTTACAAATTTAGATCATAATACAATAAAACAAAACTCAACAATAAGTCGATCCCAATTTGAGATTCCTGCAATTACCATGAAGTTTATATATACTTCTCTCCCAAAGTACATAAAGAATTACTTGTACTCTAAGCATTATTTCGACCATACTACTCCGCAGTGTTTCTCCGTGCATGGCAACAGAAACAAATAGTTAAAATAAATAAAAAAATGGTATTTTGAGAGACAAACTCATCATTTTGACATCCCCAATTTTTTGGCAAATTGTTCTGTTCTATATGTTATAGAAACCTTAATTAATCAAGCAAGCACACTAATTATGTTAAGAAGAATATATATAGAAAATAGAAAACATGAAACCCTGCACATTTCTAAAGAAGACTGTCTAAGTAGTACGAGCAACAATTTATTTTATGCATTACACTTAGGTGCAACCCTCTGATAATTCAGCATTACTCCAATACAGGAATAGTTTTGCAACACTTGCTGTTGCATGTAAAATCTCAAAAGGTCGGTCTTTTACCAGTAATAGAGCTAAACGTCGGAGACTAATTTATAGGAAAATAATTTTATAAACACTTGTGGTTGCATGCAAAACTTCAAACTGACGATTACAAGTGAAATTATAAAATTGACGTTGAAATAAGAAAACAATGAATATTATAAAATTGATGTTGAATTATCATTGTTAGATTACAAGGATAGCTCTT
>JASDQU010284274.1:0-14161 GCA_032191745.1 Picea mariana
TTAGATATTCCCTCCTCCTCAATTCCTTCTTCCGATCATTTGTCAATTTATTCAAGGCTCGAAGTCTCCCCTCTCTTTCTCCTCTTCTTCTGGCTTCATTGATATCCTCATGGGTAACTTCTTCCTCTTTGAAATTGAAAATCATATCAATGAGTTTCACATAGTCAGGAGAAACTTCATCTCATTAGGGGCATTCATCTTCCCTATGGGGTTCTTGGCACGAGAGGCACCAAGATTCTACATCAACTATCCCAACAAGTTTCAAAGTATCTAGGGTCGTTGCCTCTCATTAAGGTCCTGGTTTCCAACCGGTGGAATCTCTATGATATCTAGAAAACTGAGGTCTGGGAGCAGATTGATTTCTTTCCACTGTAGTCATATGACTCATAAGTTGATTCTGTGCTTGAAAAAACTGAGTATTCCTATGGTCTATCTTTTGAGTTAAGAGAGAAATCGAATCAGAAGCACTGTTGTTGGAAACTTTAGTCTTTACTTATGGAAACTTTAGTCTTTACTTATGCTCTGACATGAGGGTAGTGAAAAGGTTCAACCTTTGAATCAAGGAGGTTTTCTTCACTATCGACACTATACTCTTTGGCTTGTGCCAATGATGTGGGATTTTTTTCTTTGAGAATGAATCAAAACTGCTCTTCAAAATAATTCATGTAAAGAAGAAGAATTGATGATGTTGTAGGATGAAAATATGTTGGAATTTGATTGTACAACCCATCAATGCTAGAATTGAATTCCTTTACTGTCTCATTCTCCTTTTTCTTTATCTGATTAAACTGAGCTCCCAACATCCCACCATATTCCTTTCTTGACCATATATTCTTGAAAGAGTTGGAAAAATCATCATAAGATGTGAGATGATTGTCAAGGAGTCCTATGAACCAATCAAGGGATTCTTCATTCAATGATGGGAAAAATAACTCCATGGCCACATATTCATGCTCAATGTCTGCATTGTCCATGTCATGAACCATGACATAAAGATGATCTTCAACAGTTATCACATTGTTTCCTCAAAACTTTGGAAACCACTTGTTGACTTCCTTTGGCATTGTATTAGGGTAACCTTGGATATTGGCCATGTTAAGGGGCTTGTAAAGGTATTTTTCCTAATGGAAAGCCATTGGAGAAAGAGGAAGGGTATTATGGAAAAGGGTTTTAACAATGGGAGGATTGAGAGGAGGCCTTCCTTGGTAAACTTTAGAAGGCTTGAACCTCCCAAGGGGAAAAAGTTTTGGAAAGGAAGGGTTATGGGAAGGTGGAGTTGCTCGAAAAGATAAAGGAATGGCTTTGGGATAGATTTCTAAAGTGTCGTTAGGGTTCCGAAGAGGATTCAAAATCCTCCCCGACAACAGTGCCAAAATGTTATCACACAAGTTGTAGGTTGGGAAAATCCCGGCCCAACCACTAAATGGTGACAATTAATAGGTCACCTACCCATTGTCACCTTAGGGAGGTGTCCCCGTCACTTTAGACGTGAAGTAGTCACCTCAAGGGGGGAATCACGGTGACCCTAAGGGGAAAGATATGAAGATGGAGGTATGACGGAGATGAAGTCCCTATAAGTCAAATCTAAATTATGTGAAAGGGTTGAAATGAATTCTTGGGAATACCCAAGGGTTGCCAAGTAAATTGAGTGACCCGCCAAGTGTGAATACTTTCCCGAGACACAAAAAAAACAAACATATGTTGCAGTATAATCAAGAGGAAAATAAAGTGAATATATTTGTCCCTAATAAAAGCAGTTAGAAACCAATGTATATCAGCAAATAAATATATCTAAATCAGCATAAAGTGAACACAAGACTAGTTAACAAATGTCGAAGCAAAACTAGCAATTGACTATGAATTATGTGAAGTACTTTGAGAAAAAATAAGAGGGTTGTTATGAAGTGATTTTCTTCATTAAATTATCAGCCTTATAGATGTATCATTCAAAGGTATACAACAAAAAAATCAACCATCAAAATGTGCCCCAAATTATCCTAAAAGGTGCACCCTAATTAGTAGATTAGGTGAGTGAAGTTTGGGGGTTTCTTAGGGTTAGTTTGTGAGATACTAATGGTCTAGGGTTAGGGTTTTCTGCAACATTATGGCTGTAGGAAACAAGTTAGTTCAGAAAAAAAACTATTGGGAGAAATAGCACACCTCAATGAGGCAAGAGAGCTAAGGGCTCAAATAAAACTTTCAGTAAGAGATAGACTTATAATTCACAAAATTCATGTTTCCAAAGGAAATAATTTTATATCTCCAATGCAATAATAAATGACTAGTGCTCTTAATAATTGGGTTAATGGGGTCATGCAAAGAAATATATTAGAGAAACTACCTCCTTGGGGGTGTAAACCCTCTTACTCCCCAAGAGAATTTTCTCTAGCTAGGGTTTAAGCTAAGAGGGTGTATGCCCTTATACATCTCTTAGCAAACCCTTGTTTAACTAATAATATGAAGCATAAAATGATGAAGACTATGGTGGGGGTGTATGCCCTTATACTTCCCACCTAGATCCTAGCACAATAACCTTGAATTGAAACAAATGATAGCATGAAAGTGAAAGACCATACCAATTTCAAGGAAAATGCTAAGACAATCCACAATAAGAGCAAAAGGCCATACCAATTTCTCAAAGACATTATGCGACTTGTCAAGCTTGAATATGGGAGGGTTAACGAGGTGTCCTATTGGGTAGATATTTCCCTAGGCAAAGGAAAGTTTCCAAGAGATCTCTCTCTAAGCCATGTAAAGTGAGTGAGGTTGTTGGGGTCAATACTCAATGGGCATAGGGCTTATGACATACAAGAGGTCGTAGTGTCTCATTCATGGGTGCCTTTGTAGAGGGTGTGTGGTACCTTCGTCTGCAATGCACTTTTTCCAAGCCCATTATTTTCCATTCTTTTATTCTTTCATAATTTTAAGGAAATGTTGAAGGCCACTGCCCTGGCATGGTATCCAGATAATGAAAATTTCACCCACAAACAATTAGTGGAAATGAGAAGTTTGGCTCATGATGAGACCCCCTTCCTCTCAGCTATGTAGCTAAGAGCCGTTACCCTGATTTGGTGACCAGATGATGGAAATGTCATACCACTATATATTCATGGACGTGATAGGTTGGCTTGTGATGAGACCTTGTATCCTTCAACTAACCTTCTAATTATTTTAAATCATATTTTATTATGGGCCCCCCTTTACTCAAATATAAGTGTTTTATTGATTTCTTGGGTGATCCATGGATGAAGCATCTAGAAGGTTCATACATAGGATTTTATATTTTACCAAACATCAATCCCTTTGGGCCTTCAACCCCTTCTTCCCATAGAATGAGGAACAACCCCTTCTTGGGTCAATACACCCTAAAATCCCAAGAGATAAGGAAATGTGGAGAACAATGATGGAAAGTGGTAAGTGTGGTAGGGAATAGTACGATGGATCTTCAAGGGATTTCCTAGTAGCAAACACATCCACAAGGAAGACCACTTACTAGGGAACAATGTCAACCACCAAGGTGAAGCAAGGAAAAAGGAATAATGTCCAAGCATATATCATGAAATATAGAGAAATCTAAGATACAACATACTCAAATGTATTTAATATTGAAATGACGCTTACCATAATACTAACTTGTACCTCATGGAGCAAGGCCCACTGCCTTCCAGAAGCCAGCTGATGTGGTGGATGCCATCTGTAAATCTATGACCATTTGTGGTTGTGAGGGGGGTCTCCATCTGTGAAAAAGGATATTTTTGGTTATGTAGTCTCTTGGTACTCTATATATGCAACCTAAGGGCCTTGAGACATAATCTCTTTAGTTATCCACAAAATGGGGATAACAGGAATCATGCAGTTCATTCAGTTACAAATATTCTATCAAAATTTAGTGGGAACTAGGCATGTGCTAACTCGATAGGCAATTGGTTTCTCCTTTAATTTCCACTTGTCTCTTATTGCTTTTCCCCGTGAAGATTGCTTCCCGAGTGCTAGCTGAAACATTGACTACTATTTTGGAGACCTTTATTTGGAATCACAACAAGTGAAAAGTGTGCTCAAAGTTGCAACAGTTTATTTGGAGTTGTAGCAACCACGAATGCACCTTGAGTTACAGCCGTTGGTTTGCATCCATAATTGTAGTAACTTGGTTTGTGCCTGAAACTGCATTACTTGGAGTTGCAACAGAGAGGTGTTGCAACTACTATATTCTCCTATGTAGCAATATTAGTAACTCAAAATAACGCATTCCTTCTAATAATCATGCAAAAATAACATAATAATGACATATGGGGTAGGATTCATACCTTAGTGATAAGTGAGGTGAACTGGATAAATGAAGTATTGATGTAGGAGAATTTTACATTTACTAAGGGAGTGGGTTCCCTAAGCTTCAAATTAATGAAATTTCTCCATTTGGCTCTTGCACAAAGGATCTGGGTACAAACTTGCAATAAAATCTTCAATCTCGGGTTCCAATACCTACTCTCCATCAAATGTTGTCCATGGATCTTTGGTTTCCTTTCTAGATTTATAAGGAGTGTTAGGGAAAGCTTCTAGATATTCTTGTTGCTCATGGAAATTTTACTCCTCTATCCCTTTCTGAGATGCATATTTATTCCTAATGGCTGTCAGAATTTTCTCCACCTGAGATGCAGAGATGTTTCCTGCTATTGCTAGGATTTGAGAGATTTCTTGGAGGAACATCTTTCTTTACTCAACAACTCTTGATCATATTTGAAGGCTCCTTGTTGGATGATAATCCCTGTATTTCACATGGATTAGTATATGGGGTATATTTTGAGTAAAAAACTATAACTTCTACAAAACAAATTTCAAGGAAAATCATGTACTTGGACACCTCGTGCTACTAAGACCATGTTGTCACCAATTCATCTATTGACATTAGTAGCTTTCCCCTTTCCATGCATCAAACTTAAATTAAAGGACTGGAAACCAAATTCCCAATGCCTATTGCCTTTATCATATCCTTGGCAATGACACCAAAAGTGTTAGGCAACTCAATTACTTAAATTGATTTACATTAAATTGTCAATTAGGGAGCTCGTAAGCTTGTGATATGCCGAAAAAATATATGCAGGAGTCGGAAACTAAATCTAAGCTAAGAAATATGAATAAAGAATGTCAAGAACGGGAAAAATCCGAGGATATTATGCTGTAGTTTTTATTCCTATGGCTTCTCAACTATCTCTTGGATTCTCAAGGTTAACAAACATTTAGATCTCTGATGCACACCACACTTGGTCGATCACACTTGCATAAATGAAACTGAAGATATAAAATTGCAGAAATAAAAGGCTACATAATTCAACTTTGGTCACTCTTATATTTCAACTATTAACCACGTTCCTTTAGTTGACAAGCAAGAGTATCAATTGGTTTTTTGATCACTAAAGAAACTCAACCTTCAATGCCTAACTCTATATGGAAACCACACTTGCATGAATTGAAATTGCAGAAATGAAATGATACAGAAAATGAAATGAACAACTACTGAAATAAAATCACACGGAAAAATTGAAACTATTTGGGCAACGTATACTGAAGAGGGGGCCTTGCCTCTCTTGGTATATGCTGCCAAGAAATACTACAACAAAGAACTCTTAATCTTCAACAAAAAGCTCTTTATTCCAACATCCAAATGATTACAACAATCCTTCTCTTCAATATGTAATTATATGGTCTACCCTCTCCTTCAACTCTCTAACTCCCCAACTATTTAAGTTGAATGATATCCTCTAATATTTATACAAATAGTTTCTCCTTCACAAAAGGAAAAAGGAGTTACAACAAGATGAGATCAAATCCTAAACAGGCGGATCTTATAACCAACCAATCCTAGATCTTACAAATGTGGATCTATTCACCACCAAATCTTGGATTTGATATAAGATAGTTTGAAAAGGATAATAACATCATATTCCATGAGATCTATGTGCCCAAATATGTGGATATGGGCTGCAACTTGGTCGAACCACTTAGCTATCGAAGTTTCAAGCTAGTTACTAGAATGACCAGTTTTGGAAATATCAACCATACACCCATCGTTTTGCGCTTTTTGTGGATTTTCCCCATGATTCACCTAAATGACCTTATTCTACACAGAACCCATATTTTATATTTTTGAGATTCCTCTTCATCTATTCATAAATGATGTGGAAATTTTGACTACTAGAACTGCCAATCAACGATTGAATTTCATAAGTAAGTTAGGAAATCACAATATCTACCCTAAGTAATCATCAAAGAATGGGAAATCAACCATTTTAGTGTAAGTATGCCATGTGAAACTCATATAGGGTAGAAATGGACAAATGCAGAAATATGAGCAATGAAGGGAATGAGGATGAAAGGGTAAAGTAAATGAAAAAATGACTAAATGGCATCGTGAAATGTGTTATTTATGAGGCCCAACAGTTGGATTAATGGGTCATCACTCATTTTCATATTGTCATTCCTATTAACATTGTTTTTGTTTGATTGGGTTATCACTCATTGTCATCTTTGCATGCTTAACAACATGTATTCATATTTCATAGATACATTTATATAAATATATGAATAAAACTACTATACCTGACCTTTAGAATTCATTCCATGGTTGAATTAATCATCTCATAGAATGTAAAAATGGATCAACTTGCATTCATCAACAAAGGATATGATATCTTAATCAATTTGGTTTATAAAACTAATCTTAAGATTTTCATAAACTTTTTCGATGTATCCATATATAGGTTAGTTGCCACAACCTATAGACACTACTTCACAAGTAAATTAATCCATTGATGGCATATTTAAAAACAATTGCATGTTGCCTACCTCAACATACAATGTACTCAACAATGATTGAAGGAAGATTTATCTCAATTTATGCAAGCAATCTATAAGGTGCCCTTATTTCCTACCATACCATTAAACCTCCTCAAAGGCTATAGACAAAAAATGAATTTTAGGAAACCATGACATTCTTTCGATCCCTAATACAATTCACACTTAGGTAGGGTGTAATGGTGAAAAACTAGTGCAAATGGCACCTAGGATTGATGGTTGAGCCTAATAAAAGTTGATGGATGAAAAAATAAATTAAAACCCTAAAATTCATTAGAACTCTAATTCAATTCAACTCAAGTAGGGTGTAGTGATGAGAAAATTGTGCAAATGGTCCCTAGTGTTGATGATATGGTAAATAAAGGGAGCTTGCTCAAGCAAATTTACAAATTTGTGCCAAATGTAGTTGAAATTGTTGTCAATTTTGGTTGAACACTCCATTTACATAATACAATTTGTATGTAATAGCATAGTAATAATATGTGTATTATAATAATACAAGTGTATATGTGTAATAATAGTAATGTATTCACATATTGTAGGTAAGGGGTTTGAGTTTAGTATGTAAGGGGTTCAAGGTTAGTGGGTAAGGGGTTCCAAGTTCCAGGTTAATGGGTAAGGGATTCATGGTTAGTCAATAAGGCATTTGGGGTTAATGGTTTTAGGTTTTGGGGTGTAGAATAAGTTAGTAAGGGGTTTGGGGTTAATTGGTAAGATGCTCAAGGTTTGTCGGTGAGGGATTCAGGGTTAGCGACCAATTAAAAATATTGTAGTTGGATATTCTATGTGGAGGGTTGGTTTGTGTATTTGGTGTGCTATTACCCTTCCATCATTGTTGTAAGAAACATAATTTTGGCCTTATCTAGCTTAGTCATGATTTTATCAATGTAAAGTTGAAAAAAATAGATTTCTGAAGGAAATTTTTTTCTATAAATATATTAGCATGGAATAATGTGATAAGATATAAGTCCTAGTATGTTTTATTTAAGGCCCATATTAGATTAATGATTAATAGGGATCATTTTGTAGGTGAAATTCTTAGATTTATGAAAGATGAAACAATATTGTGGAAACATTTTCCAAGGAGGTTTTCATTAATCAAGAACAAATGTTGGGGCTTGAAGATGATTAGATACCATCCCGATCTCAACCATAAATGATACCAACTAGGTATCAATGGATGTTTCTCTAAGGACTCCACCAACACTTTCTATGAATCTAGATTGTTTGGGTTTTGGGCTTATGTTTTTAGGTCACCTCTATTAGGCCCATACTTCACATCAAAGATACCATAAAGGGTCTTGTCTATACCTAACACCTCGCAAGAATGCATTTTTTTAGCTACTTCCACCAACATTTCCAAAGTGTCTTCCACCAAATGTTTGGACCCTAGCGCATCCATCTTGGAAGACTCAACCTTCAATTGACTAGGAAATACACCTAGGCATGTGGAAGCCCATATCCAAATCCCCTCATAGGGGTCCAATGAGTAGTTCATGAGTTTAGTCTCCATATGCATTCTCACCATTAGATTTCTGAACCTTGAGATTGAAGCCCTATAATCGAAACCCTAGACTCCTCATTGTACCATCTCTCCAAACCTCAATTCATTTAAACCCATAAGATATGGCATGGAGAAAGTGGAAATTGAGGTGTTTTTCATCTTTCAACGTACTTCAATGTTAAAATGAATATACACTAGATAATAATCACTTAATTTCATTTCCTTTCCACATTAATTTTCCATTATGTTAATTACATTAGTATGATGCTAGCGAAATTGGTTGCATGCTTAAAATGGAAAGGTAATGAAAAGTTGACTATGTTGTTGATGTTTTTGGTAGCATCAGATTTGTACTTCCACATGGGTTTGTGTCAACATGTTGGAGTCATCTTAAATGCCTCTCATAATATTATGAGATTCACTTTATGTAAGTGAATGTACTTTTGTAATAAAGTGAGTTTAATTTAATTAAATTCCTACATATTTGGCATCAGTAATTAAATTAAGTCCTAGTCGTTAGATCTAAGGTGAACATGAGATTAGATCTCAGGCGTTGATCACTTTAGGAGATCTATGGTTTTGGACTTAGGGTAAACTCAAGGTTATAAAAGATAGCCTATGTGAGATGATGACACACAACATATACACATAGAGTAAGAGGGTGATATCTCACTAATTGGGTGGAGAAGGGCATTCATCCAAGTGTGGAGAGTAGGGGTCAAGGATAAGAGAAGAGGGGTAGCAAGGGAGATAATAGCCAACCAAAAATATTGAACGAATGATCTTGAGGTTTGTAGGACTTGGCTATCTATTGTTTTTTTATTCCTCAGGTGAACCATTTTCCTAGGATAGGAGTCCAAAATAATAATAATAAATCTCATAGAACTGGTTTTCCCTTTGAGGTTTTTCCAAGGGTTATTTACCCAGAGATATCATGTGCAATGTTGGTTTCATTGATTTGCTTCCACTGATTTATCTGGTTAAAACCTAGTTGTGCATTTAGTTAATAAAGTGGTATTTATTTGGATCTAAGTGTCGGGTGTCAGGTTCTAGAAAATTAACACGATATCAGCGCCGAGACTACGAGGAAGCCAAGTTTTGCACCGATCAGATTTTTTGCTGCGGGAAAATATTTTATTTGTCTCGGGTCTACTGAAGGGTAAAGATAAATTAAAAAAATAAAATTGAAGTGTGTCATATGCAACCATACAATAGTCATTGTACAACATCATACGTGCCATACGATGTAGGGAAAATCCGTTGTGTGGAATGTCTAAGAGAGATCGTTGTAGAAGTGTGTAGATCATCCACGGGTTGAGGAGTGGCTCAGGTCTGTGTGGGATCCGCTCCAAAGAGTGAACAAGTCATCACCAACAAAATTCATCGGAGTAGGAGAGGAACAACTGCTCGCGAGGTTTGATGGCTGGAGCTAGAGTGTGGACATGAACTGCAAATTAGACTTGAAGGCGGGGGTCCAATCAGGAGATGCAGGGACAAATAAACCAGTAGTAGTGACACAACAGTGTGTGAAGGATATGAGTTGAGGTAGAAGCTTCCACATGGGTGATAATAGACGCAACATGTTGCTGCAAAATTGATGGCACATGCCATGGGGGTAAGATCGAGTGGCAGAGGAGGAGCCACTAGAGGAAAATGAGGCCACCTGTGTGGCAATAGTTGGTTGATCCAGCAAAGGGGCGGGCTTCCACCACCGCCAAACATAATATCTGACTAGCCACCCGCAGGGCCAGCAGGGTCATCGACCCGTTAGATAATTGTTAGGGACCAACAACAGGGTTTCCAGCAAGCCAAGACAGCCACCGGGCAGCCCAAAACATTGTCAGGCAACACCTAGAAAGGTTTAGGCAGCTACATAATTCATCAAACAATGCCCAAAAGGCCTTGGGCAGCTGTCAACCAAGACCACATGACTCTCGAGCAGTTTTCAACCAAGACCATATGAGTCTTGGGAAGTAGCAAAAGGTTGCGAGTAGCGGATCTGGGGAAACCAATAAATTTTCTTTTTTTTTGTGCCTAAGGGACTAGACACATTTTTCAATGTTCAGATCAGATCTTGGAGATGGTAGTAGTCAGGTTGAGGTAAGAGGATTGGTTGGAGGGTGCCTCTAACTTTGTTTCATGGAAGGCACAAATCATATTTCTCTTGAGGGAGAAAAGACTTTGGAGTCATGTAGAGACCGCAATGCCTATATCAGCATATCCTATAGAGCAGTCCAAGCATGACGAAAGGGATTCCAAGGAAATGTGGATGATATTAGATTCAGTGAGGGATCATTTAATACCTCACCTATCTGAGAAAACGTCAGTCTATGCGATGTTCTCGACTCTGACAAATTTATTTCAAAATAATAATGAGAACCAAAAGATGGTTTTAAGGGATCGACTCGGGAACACCAAGATGTCAAAGACTGATTTAGTGACCAATTATCTCACCAGCATCATCGTGTTAATTATTAGTTAGGGTCAGTTTGTGAGACATTGATAGATGTGGATTTATTGAGGGTGGCCTTGAATGATTTCACCAAGCCTTGTACTTCATTCATTGAAGGCATCTATGCTCGAGAGAAGCTTTGAGACTTTGGGTGATTATGGGATAATTTCATCCAGGAGGAGACTCGTCGAGAGGCTTTGGGAGGACCTCATGAGGATAGTGATGTGGAGAACCTTGCACTTGTCAGTCAAGCAAGGAGGGGAAAGGGGAAGGTCATAATGAACAAAGGTGGAGATGCATCTTCAGAAGCTAGCACAAGAAAGGACCTAAGTCATATCAAGTATTTTCACCATGATAAGAAGGGACACTATGCTTCACAGTGTCTAGAGAGGAATAAGGGTGGAAATAGGACACAACTAGATTTAGCTACGTTGGTAAGGGATCAATATGGTGATTTTTCCAAGAAGTTTGAACAAACAAAGTTGTCACTTGTTTCCCAGACTTCCTTGGGTACCATATCATTTGGTGCATGGATAATAGATAGTGGGGCCACATGTCATATGATAGGAGCATGCTAGTTTCTCAAGAGCTTCATAGAGTCTAACTCAAATGTGCATGTGGAACTTGGTATTGTGACCAAGAATGCAGTGAAGGGATCTAGGATAGTGCCATTCCAGATGGAGTCAGGCGGCATGTTGAGAGTGACAAATGTGCCATCGGTGCCATAACTTAGGAGGAGTGTTCTCTCAGTCTCAATGATTGAGAAGAAGAGATTCGATGTAACATTCCAGGATGGACAAATCCTGATCAAGCCCAAAGGATCTACCTCAGACAGAATTTTTTTTCTTGGATTTAGAGAGAGAAACATGTATATACTAAAGGGCCATCCTATGCAAGCCATGGAAAGTAATAGAGTGATAGAGGATAAGGAATAGGTAACTCGGAAGGTTGATCACCTCAGAGGGAGTCAACCTTCAGGTTCAAGTGGGAAGGAGAAATCTTCCAAGTCTATCCAGTAGAATTCATGGTACAACATGACCATGCAGGATTCTCAGGAGCATGATCAAAGGGAAGTCTTTGTAGATGTGCTGAGCGGGATGGAATGGATAGATTTTGTGTCAGAGGGAGCAACCAATCAGGTGGATCAGAGAGCAGGCATGGTAGCGGATTTGATAGCAAAGATAGAGCCACCTTCAGTGGTAGAAATACCTTCCTCGCTAAGAGGCAGTGTTGATGTTTTTGGTAGCATCAAACATGTACTTCCATGTGGGTTTGTGTGAACATGTGCGAGTTGTCCTAAATACCTCTCAAAATATTAGGAGATTCACTTTATGTAAGTGAACGTAATTTTGTAATAAAGTGAGTTTAATTTAATTAAATGCCTAAGTATTTGGCATTAGTAATTAAATTAAGTCCCAACCATTATATCTAAAGTGAACATGATATTATATCTCAGTCGTTGATCACTTTAGGAGAAATAGTGTTTTGGACTAAACTCAAGGTTTTAAAAGATAACATATGTGAGAGGATGACACACAACATATACACATAGAGTGAGAGGGTGAGCTCTCATTGATTGGGTGAAGAAGGAGATTCATCCAAGTGTGGAGGGAAGGGGCTGACGATAGGAGAAAAGGGGCAGCAAGGGAGATATCAACCAACCAACAAGATATAAGGATTGATCTTGAGGTTTGTAGGGCTTGGCTATCTATTATTTTTGTTTTCCTTGGGTGGGCCATTTTCTCAGTACGAGAGCCCAGAATAATGATAATAAATCTCATAGGTCTAGTTTTCTCTTTGGGTTTTTTCTAGGGGCTATTTACCCTAAAATATCTTGTGCAATGTGATTGGTTTCATTTATTTTCTTCTGCTAATTTATTTAGTTAAAACCTAGTTGTGCATTTAGTTAATAAAGCAATTTTTATTTGGATCTAAGTGTAAGGTGCTAGGTTCTGAAAAATTAACATATGTGTGGAGTGCTTGAGAAAATAATTCTTGCCTCATGAACTCCTACATGATAAATTAATCTCCTTGTAAGGGTGAAGCAATATTTAAAAGAATTGGAAAGATCCTTACTCTAGGTTTTTAAATTTTGAATTCCAAATAGATTTTGAATTTCATACAAGATTAATGCCCATATTTCTTGGTGAAAATAAAACATGTTAGTTGTTTATTCAAGTAAATTAGTGGAATTTGAGTATTTAAATGATTATTTTGGTCAGAAGTTTGCATCTTAAGTTTCCAGATATACGGGATGAAAATGCATGGTTTTAAGGAAGCATAGTGATTATTGTCCTAGGTTGAATGACTTGATAAGCTCCATGAGAATTATAAAAGCTACATGCCTCAAGTCTTTTGATCCTTCTTCGACATAATAAGAAAAGCATCAATGGAATTTGGGAATATGATATTTATTCATATCAATGATCTCCTTTTTCCTTTCTTCGCTTGTCTATAGCTGCACATCTTCGACTCAATGCGGTAACTAACACCCTTTCTAAAGAGGGGAAATAACTTGAAGAGGGGTGTTGGGTTGTGGAAGAATTTAGATATGGTACCTATCTATCATTTATGTCAATTTCTAATCAATTGAGAAATATCTTTTGTTTTTGTATCTCGTTTCTCAAAATGTTGGGTTTCTAGACTTCTAGTTGGAAGAATCTATCTTGATATTGATGGAGAAGAATATTTTTATTTACTATGATCCAAAAGTATAAGGATGTATAAGGATATTAAAATGCCTATTTACATGCATAGTATTTAAATTTCTTAATTTTGGGGGATTTTTTTGGATAAATGGGATCTAGTTGTTAGAAAAACAATATAGTGGAGAAATAAAATAAAACAAATGTGGAAATAAATCACATAAGATACACAATACAAACCCTATTTTTCATATGTTCTAGAAGATATGTTAATGATTCCAAGTTTCATATTTGTATTTGACTGAAGGTCCAGTAAGTGTACTGCGCCAAAGTACCAAATTGAGATTTCAAGTTGATAAACCAAATATGAAATGAATCCAAGCATCATTTGATATCGTCGACGCAAGAGAGAGAAATGTAAATAATCTTGCGACGAATTTGCTATACTATCGACGAAAAAAGTTCGTCGATAATTTTATGCCATTAGTATGTAATATTTTACAAAAATAATGGATCTTGGGGATTAGTAAACCATGGTCAAATAAAGAGGAATGAGGAATGATGAAGGAGGAACAAAAATTGCACGAGGACTAGACACCGGCAACATGGACCTGTGAATGGGGCCAACGTTGAAATTTTTTCAAACAGTTTCTGGAAGCACTGAAATTTGTCATGGATAGACTATTGGCATGCCTTAACAATATGGGAGGG
>JASDQU010284279.1:0-13916 GCA_032191745.1 Picea mariana
GGCCTAAAGCCGACATAAATAAAATAACATTACTAATCTAATATGCCCCAATTAAGTGGTAATGAGCCAATATTAGGGCTTAACATGATCACATAATACAACTCTCATATGTTCTTCTCAGCTATGGAACAAGATGCAATGCAAAATATTGGAACCCCTTCTCCTCTTCGTGGCTCAGTATTTAACATAGCCTGATAACTATCTAAGGGTAGTTTTTTTGAACTCCTCAACCCTCAATTTTGATAGGATTTTAGGCCTTCTATAACATTATTCAAATTACATATGTGGCTATCCCCATATGCATGAGTAATGGGGTTGAAATGGCATCCTATTGTACCATGGTGTTCAACACCCTCTTGTACCATGGTGGTCAACACGGTAGGTCAACTTGCGGGAAGCATACCTTTTACATACGAACTACGATTGATGCATTGTATACACCGTTGGAAAGGTATTAGAGTGTAGAGAACCATCAAGGGTGTGGCTACAAGTTTTAGACACAGGAACCCCAAAAAACATTATTTAATACCTCAAAATGGATCTAGAAGGTTCTAGACCCCATTTTTCCAAAATGGAACCTTCCACTAAAATGGCCTTGCAAGATGATTCCTCCAATTTTTTCCTTTCTAAAAGCATCAATATAGATGAAAAATAAATTAATGATCCAATATAGATCATACCTCCCCATTTATGGAGGCTTTTGGTCCCAAAAATATTTACTAAAGGAGGTGAGGAAATGTTTCCTCTACCTTTTCCCTGGAGTACCACTTTTCTTTTCCTGGAAGTTGTCCTTTCAACCTAATATGCCAAAGGTCATGCAACCCCTGTCTTGTAGTTATGGACTGCTTCTGTAAAACTATGTCCTTTTCCAACTCTTCCTAAGAATCTGGTGCTAAATCCTCTATGGAAGGTAGGACTTTCTCCTTCTCCTGATCCAACATGGAAGTATCATAGAGTTTGATATTATCCACGTTCACTACTGAGAAAATGTGGATGTTTGGGGATAGACTGAGTCTATAAGTGTTATCTCCTACCTTTTCCAATACTTCAAAAGGACCATACCACAAAGACTTGAACTTCTTACGAGAACTCTATATCCTTTGCTTATTCAGTTGTAAACATACTTTGTCTCCCACTCCAAATGTTCTCTCTATTCTGTGATGGTCATGTTTAGACTTGTACATTTCCTGTGACTTATTCAATGTCTCTTGTACTTGAAAATGGATATGCCTGATCTTCTCAACAATTTTTTCATCCTTTAATGCATCTCTTGTGAAGTTATCCCTCACTCCTCCTTGCTATCCATATACAACATCTGAGGGTGAAGGTGGAAAATATCCAAAGAAAGTTTCAAAAGGTGACTTTCTAGTAGAAGTGCGAACTACTTTGTTATAAGAGTGCTATATATAGATAAGATTTTCATCCTAGGTCTTCGAATACTTTTGATTGTAACCCCTCAAAATATGTAATATTAGATGCGGGTGGCCATGAAAGCATGTCTTCCAAATTATTTGTGCTACCCTTCTTATACTTGATGACTAGAAGAAATTGCTGTAAAAATCCCATCCACTTGTAATTCTTGGTTTGTTATAGCTTACTCCAGGCCTGCAAATACTATAGTGGATGGTTATCTGTGTGGATGATGGTATCCTTTCTCATCAAATAGTGCTTCCACCTTTTGACAACTTGTACTAAGTTATAGAGCTCCTTATCGTAGGTATGGTAGTTTAGAACCTCCAATGAAGTACTTCAGAATGATAACATACCAACCTTCCTCCTTGTTGGAGAAATTTCTATTTTCTGCACACTAGTTCAGTGGGAGTAATACTAGTTCAGTGGGAGTTAACTGACTAGTTCTATTTTAGACTATCTAATCTTAGACCATCACTATTATGCATGCTTTCCTAATTATAGGATGTCATTTCCTATATGAGTGAAGATCACTCAATCATTGATTAGATCATAATATACATTGATTCTTATTCTTCTTTGTGTATCTCTCTTCCTTTTCTTGATAAGATTTGTTTGTGTATGGTTTAACTAGGTCTCCTATGCAGGTTTCCATGAAAAATTGACATGGTATCATATCCGAGCTGCTTGAAGAAGCCTAGACAATCTAGATAAGAGTGGTTTCCACAATTGTTGCGGCCTATCCCTATCAAAAGGTACGATGATTGGAATAGTCGCAGCCTATCCCTATCAAAGGGTGCGACGTTGTCGCACTGCGTTCTTCATTCGGGGTGCAACAATTCAATTTTTCACAATCATCGCATTGTGTCCTTCACTAGGGTGCAACGATTTAGCATTGTCGCACTTTATCCTTCTCTAGGGTGTGATGATTTAGCAACCCTCCAAAAATAGGGTTTCTGCAATAAAATAGAGATATATTGAAATCCACGATCTAGGTCGGGTTGAAATTTTTACCAGAGATGTATAACATGGGGATGCTCATGCTCACTAAAAATATCCCAAACCCACATCATAGTTTAGGAGATATAGTTGTTTATCATATATATAACTTCCATAACACCGTCAGTCATATCTCAGAATCCACGATCTGGGTTTTCAGGATCTTTTTAGTATCAATAGCAGGGATGGAGACAATGAAACTTATTCAATCAAGTTTGATGATAATAATCAAACCGTACAACTATTTTGAATGGAAGTCGAAGGCCGCATTCCAAATCAAAAGAAAAGGACTGTATAATTTGACGATGGCTACAGAAACAAAAGTTACATCAGCGCTTGAGAAGACCAGATGGGTGAACTGTAAGGATGAGGCCACAAGAATACTTCTTGAGTTAATCTCCATTGATCTATGGTTTCATGTTGTCGCATGAAAGACTCTAAATGAGATCTGGACCACCTTGGAAGGACTCTTTGGAAAGCAGAATGAGATGCGAGGTCATATGCTTGAGGTAGAGTTGAATACCTTAGACCCTATAAGTTTTGATAATATACATGATTTTTTTACTAAATTTAAATATTTTCTATTGAGCTTGGGTGAATGTGGTATTGACAAGTCTACACAAAAGAAACAACTTATTCTAACAATATTGGCTAAGCTAGGACCAAAACACGCTATATATGTCTCCAATTTCCATTCTGGAAGATGTCTTTTTGGAACAAATTGGAAAATGCCTACGTTGGCTCAGTTCATTGAGTCTCTTATACAAGAGTAGAAAAAACTCATTCAGATGGGCCTAATCAAGGATCCCAAAGAACATGCACTCACCATTGGATTCGAGGAGGACTTGATCTTAGCATGAGGATCCTTCTCATGTATTTTCAGCTTCAAAACTTGTGATGCCCATGCATTTCTATATGGTTCAATCTACTTATCCGCAGACCTACAATAAGGCTGTGGGAAATCCATTATGGAAAGTATCCATACAGAAGGAGTATGAATCACTCCTACATAATCAGACTTGGAATCTGGTTCCACTTCCACCAGAAAGGAATATTTTCAGGTGCAGATGGGTCCATAGGATCAAGAGGTTCAAGGCCCGACATGTTTCCAAAGGACTTCATTGGATCCATAAATATTTCTACATAGTCATGAAGACTTTCAATGAGAAGAAGTTTTAGAATTTGCGGGATCATCTTGCAGTGAAGAACATAGTTTCCTAGCAGCTACCATTGTCTTCTTTTGATACATTGTCTTTTGAGGGGGGTTTTTGTTCTCACGTTGTTTTCCCTCTTTCCTCGTTTTTATTCAGTGTTCATTAGTTTCATTGTACATGAGTACCTAAAATGGCCTAGTAGTAGGGACTCATTTTTTACTCCATAGTGATGTTCAAGGGAGGTGTTGGAGAAATTTCTATTTTCGACACACTAGGTCAATGGGAGTAACACTAGTTCAGTGGGAGTCAACTAACTAGTTCTATTTTAGATTTTCTAATCTTAGACCATCAATATTGTGCATGCATTCCTAATTATAGGATGTCATTTCCTATATGAGTTAAGATCACTCACTCATTGATTAGATCCTAACATACATTGATTCTCATTCTTCTTTTTGTATCTCTCTTCCTTTTCTTGATAATCTTTGTTTGTGTATGATTTAACTAGGTATCCTGTGTAGGTTTCCATGAAACACTGACACTCCTTGCATCAAAACTGCTCCCATGGCACACCCACTTGAATATGTCTCCACTTCAAAGGGCTTCTGCGAGTTTTGTATCATGAGCACCTATGCTTTCCTACTCTTTATTTTCTTCTCAACAAAGGTTGTCTGCTGATCCTTTCCCCACTAGAAACTCTTTCCACTCATTGTTATGGCATAGAGTGGTGCAACTACCGATGAAAATGAAGCTATGAACTTCCACAAGTATTGTGCTACCCCAGAAAAAATCCTAACTTCAGTGAGATTTGTAGGAAGTGGCTATTTTATGATGGCCTCCATATTTGCAGGATCTATCTTGAGCTCCCCTCCACCAATCACATACCCAAAATACACCAAATACTATTGAGAAAAACTACATTTCTTGAGATTGGCCAACAACTGGTGCTTCTTGAGAGTCTCTAACACCTACATAATATGTGATATGTGTTCCTCCCAAGTAGCACTATAAACCAATAAATGATCATCCAAATAGACAATAAAAATGAGTCTGGATAAGGGCATAAAATATCATTCATCAGTATCATAAATGTAGCCAGTCCGTTGCATAAAATGAATGGCATAACCAACCACTCATACAAACCTTGCCTTGTTTTGAAGGAAATATTCTAGGTATCTTCTTCTTTGACTCCTACCTGGTGATATCCTGATTTCAAATCCAACTTAGTGAAGTACTTGGCATGCTACAGTTGGTCCAATAGATCATCAATCCTTGGTAGAGGGTACCAATTCTCCAGTGTAATATTTTTCAATTCCTTATAATCGATAGACATTCTCCAAGTCCCATCCTTCTTGGGTACAATTATGATGGGTGACTCACAATGTGAGGTACTTGGTCGAATAACATGCTTCTCCAACAACTAATGCAATTGCTTCTTCACTTCATTCACTTCTAGAATAGACTATCTATACAACCCAATATTCAACGATGGGGAGTCTGGAAATAACTATATTTCATGGTCCACATATATCTTGGGTGGCATCCCTTTAGGATCCTTGAACACTCATATGTATTGCTATAGAAAATCCTCCAAATGATGTTTCTTCTCTTCACTACACCCCTCCAGGGATGCCTTCACTCTCATTGAATCACCATTAGACTGATTTTCTCTTAAGAAAAAAAAAACATATTTCTTACTAGAACTAATCAACTTCTTGGCTTGGTTGGCACTTACCAGTGAGATATTTGACTTACCTTTATGTTCGTTAATGATGTAGGACTTACCATCCTTGATCAGTCAATACTGATTGTCTCTCCTCGTGAATATTTCATCCCTCATATACATGTAAGGGATTCCAAAATCTACTCCATATACGTCAAGGGGTACTACATCCAATTCCACTTCATCAATAAAATCAACACTTGCAACAAATTTAATTTTACATTGTTTCATTACCTTTATCTTTGCATCATTTTTTACCTAACCCAATGGATAGGGGTTAGGATGATCATGAACCTCCAATCCAATCTTGTTGATCAGATCCACTGCTATGATATTATCTTGTGAACATGAGTCAAACATAACATCTATCTTGGTCTTCTTGACTTGAATCTTGATGTGGAATAGCTTGGTCATCTCCTTCTCTTACTAGTGATGAAGGATACTCAGATTCACCTTCTTCTACACAGATGTGCAAACAATATTTTCATCCACATATGAGATACTTTCAACTTGATTTCTTGAATCTATTTCCAAAAGATTATTTTTCTTTCTGTCCTTCTTGCATTTCTTCGGGTTCAACTCTAGATGCCATTTCCAATATTTTTCCTCGGTGTGGCCATCAGTGTTGCAATGATTGCAATGGTTTTTGAGATATTTGCGCTAATGTGTAGTGGATACTATTTTATTATCTTTTTATCCTTTTTTATTCTTCTTCCCCTCCTTGGAAGCTTTCTAGTGCTCTTTCTTCTTTGAACCACTTGGATACCCCTTCTTTTGGCCCGTGTTTTCCAGAAATTGTTCTTGTACATATGCCTCATCCACTTTCTTTGGATTGAAGAGAATCACCTATTTTCATAGATGAATATGTAAACCACCAAGATACCTTAGGAGTACATATGGGTTCTTGGGAGAGATATCCAACATGATGGCCATGTTTTTGAACTCAGTATTTTTCTCCTATACACTCTACCCCTACCTTTGCCTAAAGTAGTGCCACCAGATCCATTGGTCCTATACATACTTGATAGGGTAGAATTGGGACTTGATGAGGGTTTTTAAGTCTTAACACATAGTTACTATCGGATCACCCTCTAGCCTATTTTTTTCTATGTGGATTTCCCACTAGGATAAATCATGTCACTCTAACTTTAATCTAGCAAGTGAAATCTTCTTCCCTTCATCTATATGGTGAACACTAAAATAAAATTCTAGTTGTTGCAACCAATGATTCAATTTTAATGAATCGATATGACCTTGGTATGCATTTATGTCCACTTTCTCTTCCATATTGAATAGGGACTATGAAGGGTTCATGGCACTCAAACTCAACTGCTCTTTCTCAGATTCTTTCCATGACTCCTTTTCTGAGTCTTATGATCTCATGATTTCCCCTCCAATATGATCTCTGAGTTAGAGCCTCCAAAATCTATGAATGGTCCGAGATTTCTTACTAGAGCCACCATGAGGAGGTTCATATTACAACTGATGTCATCAACTTTCACTTCCAACTTCTCAAATCTCTCTTCTGTTGGATCTCGAGGGTTGTTATGAATAAACTGTCCACCATGGCTAGGGTTTCTACAACTTCTCTTTACGATGATTCTTGGATGCTGCAACTTACCACAAATTGGCAAAATAAAAACCTACTCTGATACCAATATGATATGTAAAATGTTGTGGATATTCCATTGGAATAATTTTTCACAACAAATCTAATAAAATACTGAAATATTTACTATTAAGGTTATTTTTCCTTTAGATCACCATAATAGTTATTTATTTATTTTTTTCTTATTCATGAAATAGATAAAATCAGGAAAATAGAGAAAAATAAAATACAATCACACCATCCATAATAAAACAAAATATATGACATGGGGAACACAATACAGAATAAAACCCAGCTATAAGGTGAGGCTACTCTGCTCTCTTTCCTCTGGTAAAGAAATGATGCAAGTACAAAGAAAGAAGCACTCTCCATGGAGTTTTCTTTGACCCGTGGCTTGTATGGATGCTACATAATCTATATTCCTTTTCTATTTTCATATAAGACCACTCCTAGATGTTCTTATCATCTATGGAACAAGATACAATGAAAAATAATGGAACCTCTTCTCCTCCTAGTGGCCCAGTATTTAACATAGCCCGATAACCATCTAAGGGTAGGTTTTTTACTTCCTTAGCCCTAAATTATTATAGGGTTTTTGAACTTCTATAATATTCTTGAAATTACATATGTAGCTAGCCCCATATGCATGAGTAACTAGGGTTGTCGTGGAATCCTCTTGTACCATGGTGGTCAACATGGTAGGTCAACTTGCGGGAGGCATAACGTTTGCATGCGAAATCCGATTGATGCATGATCTGCACCATTGGAAAGGTATTGGAGTTTAGAACACATGAAATAGGATGTGTACATGTTTTGGACACAATAACCCCATAAAAATTCATTTAATTTCTCAAAATGGATCCAGAAGGTTCTGGACCCCAATTTTCCAAATTGGAACCTACCACTAAAACGGCCTTGCAAGTTGATTCCTCCAATTTTTTCCACTCTAAAAGAATTGATATAGATGAAAAATAATATAATGATCCAATCCAGATAATATATTATGTGGTGAAGGACGTGAAGAATTTAAAGCAAGAGGGACACATACATATATAGTAGAGATTCATTACTAGGATATTTAAGAAGCATGAACCCAAGGGATTGGTTCTTAGACATGGTGAACATGTATCCTTAAGATGAATATATGCCCATGATAAATGGTAAGAGGATCTGTTTACTTAGGATTCCCAAGACTGGATGAAGATATAAAAGAGGAAGGCTAACTTGAAAATAACTATTTTCCTCCATATCTCTTGAGGTATAGATCAAAATGTTCAATCTAGGAGCCTCTTCCAGCAAGGAATTTGAGAAATAGAAGAAGGAAGAGGAAGAGAGAATTAAGGAATATAAAATCAACAATCTTTGCAAGTAGAGCAGTAAATAATTATGAAATAACAAGCAAAAAAAAGGAGTCTACATGAATAATAGAGGAACAATGATGAGGAGGATGCAACTCAGAAAGTTCTTACCAAACAAAGAAAGAAGGTAGGAAAATAACAAAGGAAGAGGAAAAAGGAACAAGAGAAAAAAAATTGGATGGAAGAAGATGAGTTAAGGAAAAAGTAAGAGAAAGAAAAAATAGATGAAATAAGAAGGATTCAAGAAGAGGAAGAAAAACAAAGGAAGAAAGAGGATATGGATCAAATAGAGAAAGAAAAGGTCAAACAAGAGATGAACCATAAGGAGAATCATGAAGAGTTAGCCAGTTTTGAGAAGTTTTCTAAGGTGATTGATTTGATAAAGAATGAAAAACAAGTGGTTGAAACTATTGTCCCCATCATCAATGAGGGTGCAAATAAAGATGAGCCCCCTTTGTCCATAGATGAAACTAAACCTAATGAACAAGATAAAAATGAGGATAAGGAATTTCAAGATAGAGAGAAAACTCGAGATCCTATCTCTGAACACTTCTAAACCCCTGGGAGTGTGAGAAACGTTTTTTCTTGGGGTGATCATCTCATCTGTCAACCAGTGGAGGAGGTGGCTGATCTAGAATATTTTTCCTATGAAAGAAATAGGAGATCCATAGTTAAGAGAACTCAAAGGAAGAGAAAAATTACACTGGAAAACAATGTACTATGTACCTCTAAGGAGGTAAGCATAAACACCAAGAAGGAAAATATGAGACAAATCTATTCACCATGTTTGGCCATCTCCAAGAAGTAGCCAAAGAAAGAGAATTGGAGAAATCAAGGAAAGAGGTAGCCTCCCTCAAGCATCAAGTATAGTATTATCAAGAAGTTGGAGGGGTCTTGAACTTGAAAAAATAACTACTGGAGGAGCAGGGTAAGTGTCATAATGTGCATGATGATTTGGTTATGAAATAAACTTACCTTCAAGAAGAATCCTTGTTTCTTGGGATTACATACAAATAAGTTCTTTGGTGGTCTGAGAAAGGGCTCTAGGGCATTGGTAAAAGACGAGTTTCTCAAAGAAGTGAAAAAGTATAAGGGTTCCAAGGACCACAACATAGAACTCTTGTCGGACGAGGGACTATCTCATATTCATTTGGCTACAAAGCACTAGGTGAATATCATGGAAGAGTCGAGGGATAAAGTTGAGGAAGAATGGGAGAATTGAAATTGGGTGTGCGAAAAGGTGAATCTAATGATGGTCGATATTCGATTAGAAACCTTCATATATCCTATATATTTTCAATCGATAAATGAGGTATCGACAATTTACAGAGGGGAGCCGACAAGTAAAAGAATGGGGTCAATAAGATAACTATTTTGGAACGGGGACACATACAGAGGTATGTCTTTGACCAACTTAAGATCATTGATCAATTGGAGTAGTTAGATGGCAGAATGTAGAAACACACTGGCCAATTCTAGGACAACAAGCATGTGTTGATCATGCCAATGGACCAACACCAATTTTTGTATGGGGATAACTGTGATGAGGTTTTCTCTCAGTGGGAAAAATATGTGGACTAGCACACTAGTTCCTGAACTCCCAGATAGCCCAAGTMATCTTGAATCAATTTACTTTTTAATTGTTATCCACCGAAATTGTTATTTTTAGTTGGAAAAGTTTATATAAATAAGAGGGTTTGCCCCATATTTAAGGACCTTTGAAAAAATAAATTTTTGGATTATTGCATTGAAGAAATACTTTCTACAATTAATAGAGAATCTCCTTTGGATCCCATAATTTGTATTGAACCATCACTTGTTTGGCTATTAGAGAGTCGATTGTTCTATGCTCAATTGTCGTGTTATTAATGTCCAATAAGATTTTCCTTTTACTGAGTTATCTTGCTAATCGTGGATGCTACTATTATTAGTTTCACATATTATTTAAATTTGTATGTCAATAAGTGCTTGGTTTTATTTTTATGATTAGCGATTCCATAATTATTTCATGATAACTGATAAGTTTACAACTGAAAATTTGCATGCATGTTAGATAGGTGCAACATACCCTTTAAAAACCATCCTTGCTTTATTTCTAACTACTTTTCTATCTTCATTCAAATTATTTATGAAAACCAAATTTGTACCAATCACATTTTTATCTTTGGTTCTTGGGATAAGTTCCCATGTCTGTTTTTTCTCAATCTGCTTTAACTCTTCTTCCATAGAATTCACCCAATGTTGATCATTACTAGCTTTTGCAAAGTGTTTAGGCTCTATTTTGGACAATAAAGAGAGATTTACATGTTAAGAAATACTTTCCAATTTTCTCCCAGTTTGAGTCTTAGAATTTTTATCACCAAGAATTAAGCTTTCTGGATGATTTTTCTGCACATACCTTGATGGTGTTTGCGTATCTTGTCGTTGTTTTTCTTCTTCTTCTTCTTTATTTTCTTGTCCTTCTTCTTATTCATACTCTTTTTTCCTATTCTTCATATTCTTATTCTTCTTCTTTATTATATTCTATTTATAATAAGTGATCTTCCACTGCTTGAACCTTAGATTTTTCTTTTAGAGAAGAAGTGATGGAAGGAGGGTGGTATCCATAAAGTGCCATAAATGGTGTCATTTTTGTTGTAGTATGAAAGGAAGTGTTATACCACCATTCTACCAATGGTAACCATTTGAACCATTGTGTTTGTTTATCACAGACAAAGAAACGAAGCTAGCCTTCCATACATTTGTTCACTATCTCAGTTTGTCCATCAGATTAAGGATGATAGGATGAGCTATGAGCTAATTGAGTACCCAAATAAGAAAATAATTCTGTCCAAAAATGTCCAGTGAAGATAGGATCTCTGTCACTTACAATAATCTTTGGGCTGCCATGTAGCTTTTGAACTGTCTCCATGAATGCAGTGGAATCTGTACTAGCTTTGAAGGGATGAGAGAGTGCACAAAAGTGTGTGTACTTGGTCAGTCTATCAACAATCACCATGATGACACTCTTTCCTTTAGACTTTGGTAACCCTGTGATGAAATCCATGGAAACCTCCTCCCAACACTGACTTGAGATGGATAATGGTTGTAAAATACCTAGGGTCTTAATTGTTTCCACCTTATTTTGTTGGAAAACCAAACATTCTACTACGAACCTTTGAACAGCAGTTTTAAGGCCATCCCCCAAAAAATCCTTCTTGACTCTATGGTAGGTTTTCAAAAATTCTGAGTGCCCTCCTACTGGAGAGGTGTGCAATTCCAATAATACCTTTTGTTTGAGTTGGGAGTTCTTACATAAATATAAGCGATATTTGTACCATAGTGAATCATTTTTCCATGTAAATGTATCTGATGCATTGGAATCCTGCAACAACCTTTGAATGAGAGTCCACACTTTTTCGTCATTCTTCCATTCATCCCTTGCTTCTATTATCCAATTGGGTTGGATGATTGAGATAGCACATAGAAAGGCCTCAACATCTTCATCCTTTATTGAGAGTGCATCTGCCACAACATTTTGCTTCCCCTTTTTATAGATGATTTCAAAATCATAACCCAATATCTTGGTTACCCATTTTTGTTGTTCTTCTAAAGATAGTCTTTGTTCCAAGAAGTATTTAAGACTATCATGATCTGTTTTGACCTTGAAGTGCCTACCTATTAGGTAAGGATGTCATTTATTCAATGCATGTAGTATTTCCATCATTTCTGTTAAGCCCTAATATTGGCTCATTACCCCTTAATTGGGGCATATTATATTAGTAATGTTATTTTATTTATGACGGATTTAGGCCATTAGTTGTAATTATACCTCCTAGTCTCCTATATATACCAAGGAGACATTTTCATTTTGAATCATCTTGTACTTGAACATTTAAGTGGGGTAAAAGGAGGTTGCCCCCTTGAAGAGGCTTATTATCTAAAATCGTCTTTTTTTCAAGGCATTGAGTACTTTTTCTGAGGTTTTCTATGCTATATTGATATTTGGTTCTTAACATATGGTATCAGACCTCAAGGTCTTAGGGTTTCACTACCACATTTGAGACACCTTGGAATTTTCGCTATAACTTTGTTTCTACAACGTTTCAGAAGTAATGGCTTGGAGGATATTTAGTATATGGATCAAGGTACGTTGGGTTCAAAATTAAGCTCCTAAGGCATTATACTTTCAGAGCTACAGCCTATGCAAGATAGGGTTCTGGAATCATCCTGAACTGAGTCATTGCAGAATTTTCGCTATAAAAACGTTTTTGTAATGTTTTAGACATTGAAATATGGAGGATATTTACAGAAATTAGTAGGGTATCCATGGTAAATGTTTTCTCTTTTGGGTCATCTTAAATTTGTATATACACACTATGTAAGATAGGGTATCTAACTAGTCCTATTGACTAGTCTCAAGAAGGTGTTCCAGGTAAAAAAATGATAACTTCTTCCTAGAGTATCAAAATTGAGTGGGAATAGTTTAATTGGATCTTGGACAGTCGATAGTATTTCTGGTGCGAGTTTCAGATTTTTATATCAATTATTTTGTGTGGGACACACTATACAAGTGAGATCTCCTGGAAAGGCCAAAAATCAGCAAGCTGTGGGGAAGTTACCGTAAATTCCACTTGGCACATCCAATTTTGATCAGACCTGTGTCATTGTAGAGAAGAAATATCAGAGAAATACATAAAAGAAATTTTCATACCCAAAAGGGCCAAAACTTGGGAGATACAACATAAGAGATATTGTTTAGCAGAACCACCTCAAAATCAAGGTTCAAAAGTGATACTTGGCCAACATGACACCCCAAAAGGGAACCTCTACACCAAATAAGCCTCCAGAAAATCCTACTTGGACTCTTGATGAAGGTGAAGAAATGCATAGGGACATAAATGAAATACAAAAGAAGATGGATTCAATGGAAGCTATGTTGGATACTAAGATGGATGGTTTAAAAGGGGAGATCATGGAAGTATTGAAAATTTTTGTAACAGAGAAGACACCTGAAAGTGAAAATGCATCCCATGAAATTCATGATGAGGACATAAGGAAGGTGAATCAAGAATGGAGAAACTCCAACTTTGGTTTGGGGAACAACCACGTTCTTAAGATTGATATGAGGAAGTTTGATGGCAAGGACCCAATCACATGGATACTTCAGATGGAGCAATTCTTTGATCTCCATAATGTGGCACATACAAAAAAGGTATGAATTGCTTCTTTATATTTAGAACCTAACCAATTTGTATGGTATCGATGGCTTTGTTCTCGCAAATCACTCATTACTTGGACAATTTTCATGGAAGAAATGATAGCACACTATGAGGATACATAGAGAAATACCTTCTTTAGCCAATTGATAAATCTCAAGCAAAAGGGTTCAGTTACCGAGCACGTTGAGAACTTCCAAAGATTGAATATAAAGGTAACTGTTATTACAGATGAGCACTTGATTGATGTATTCATAGGAACTTTAAAGGATCACATTCAACATGAGGTTCTCCTTTGGGAACCCAAATCATTGGAGAATGCATTTAAGGTGGCAAGAAATGTTGAAAGTAAAAATATGGCTATGGCTACTAGAATGACCAATACTAACATCTATAGAGAGAACAATGCTCCTTCTTCTAAAACACCTCAACCTACAAGGTTGACACCTCAACAATTGGAGGAAA
>JASDQU010284281.1:0-10695 GCA_032191745.1 Picea mariana
GTTGAGTACTTTTTCTGAGGTTTTTCTATGCTATATTGATATTTGGTTCTTAACATACACCTACCCAGGTTCTCTCCAGGGGGCCTAACATTCCTCCTCCACCTCCACCTGGAGGATCTAATCGTTATGGCCCAAGTAGCTCCAATCAAGTTGGAGGCACTAGTCATTATGTCTCTTCTATTTTTCAAATTCTTATTGGAGGTCAACCCCAAGTTGGGGGTTATAACCCAGTGTACGGGCAATATATCCCTGGATTACAATCTCAACCTTGGAATTTTCCTTTCCAAGGAAATCAACAATCGCCTGGCGGGAAAAATACTCAAGTAAATTCTTGTGTACCCCTTAATCCCGGGAAACCATATCTAGGCTCTATGAATCCTACCCGAGGTCAATATTTTCAGTCTAATTCTCTTTTCCAGGGAAGAATACCCAATCAACCAACTCATGTTGGCTATTTGAATCAAAACCCTCTACCACTGAATTTGACAAGACCCTCTAACTATCTACAAATTGCTTATGGTCCTACTGGTATACCTACGGGATTACCTCCTCAAAATTACCAATTTCCTCAAGTGAATAGACAATTGTCATTTCTTGCTACTCTGGATTTACCGGATTTATCTAGGATTTTGAATGATCCTATATTGCATTCTCCTTATTGATCGGTCATACCTGCCAAGTTACTGTTAGACATTCCTAAGTTTGACGGTTGATCGAGAGAAGACCCAAATAATCATGTCATGACATTTCATCTTTGGTGTTCATCCAACTCCTTGATGGATGACTCCATTAGATTACGTCTTTTCCAACAAACTCTTATGGGTTCGACAACCAAATGGTATGTCAAATTGCCATGAATATTCTTCAATGATTTCAACACCTTAGCTATGGATTTCTTAACGCATTACCAATTACCGATACGATATGAAACATGAACCGAAATTTTGAGTTCATTTAAACAATTCTCTTCTACTCATATTCTTGATCATATTCATGAGTGGAGGAGGAAAATACGCTTAATTAAAGTTCCCCTTCCTAATAAACTATTGGTTGAGTGGTTTACTAAGTCACTCATCGGTCCTATAGTCCATTATGTCGCCATGGGTGGTGTCGTCACTGAAGAGCAGGCAATTAGTCGTACTCAATACTTGGATATCATTTATTCACAAAGGGGAACACTATATGAATTTATCCTTGATGCTCCTCACCCGTCTACAAATCCAACCCCAACACCTCCAGTAGCTTCTCATGTTTTTGATGGTGTGATTGGCACTTTTCACATTGAGACTTAGTCTAAACAAGTCATTCATTCCAATCCCAAATCTACTACTGCTAATGTACAAAATACTCCTCCTCCGACTCCTTCTCCCAGTAAAACCTCCGAGGTTAATACGGTTCAATATACACCTACCAGTAAAAATCAAAATAAAAAGAAAGGGAAGGGAAAGAATAAAGAGGATAAAAATAATAATCAACAATCCGATAAACCTAAGACTCATCCTGTTGATGACAAAGAAAAGATAAAACCTCGTTATCCTTGTCTTATATGTGGTGAGGATCATTATATGAAAGAGTTTCCACAACGTGTTGAGGTTACTAAGTTCCTGCAAGGGACTGGAACACCTCCTACACCCGTCATTTTGTCACAACCTTTTCCTTCTCAACAGCAAGCCTAATTGGTTATTCATGACCAACCTTCTCACTCTACCACGTCTTATGTACTAATGTGCATTGGTGACTCCAAGAAGAATGAATTTGCAGTCGCTACTCGAGCCAAAGATTATTCTCCTTCGAAAGAGAAAGTTGATGATTCACCTCCTCCATTGGTTCAACCTCCTCCATCGACTTCACCTCCCAACGGTCCTCTTCATCTCGAACGACTGAGTCTAGATACAGTTCTGTGTCCTCCTCCTAAGGGATTTTTCTGTAAGTCATCATTTAACCCTCATGTGCATGTTGCTCAAAGCTACAGTATTTTTGAAGATCTTACATAGGCACCTTCTACGATGTCGGCTCTCAAAGTCCTTCAAAGTTGTCATACGCAACGGAAGGCACTATTAAAATATATTGGTGGAATTGATCCTACCAATAGGAACTTGATAATATTTTACTTGGAATATCATATTTCAAGACTCCCTCCTCAATTAACGTTTCAAATACAAGTCATTATGGAAAATAAGAATATTTGTCTAACTGTTATTGATGAAGGAGCTTCGACTTGCGTCATGTCCATCACTTGTTGGAAATCCATTGGCTCTCCTGCCCTTACCGAGTCACACAATACTCTAAAATCTTTTAATGGTACATGGTTTAAACCTTATGGTGTTCTTCCTTCGTTATCTATTGTGTTAGAAGGAAAAGCTATTACTGTTGAGGTTGAGGTGTTTGATGCACCTCTCGATTACAACTTTCTACTTGGCCATAGTTGGATTGATTCTATGCATGCAGTTGTTTCTACTCTTTTTTGTGTGATATGTTTCCCTCACCAAGGAAAAGTTGTTATTGTCGATCAAATCGCCTTATTTAATTCTGATTCATGTACTAGTAACGTATCTTTCATTGCAAAAACACCTCCCGGTTATGAGAATGTCGGTGTGGATCTTCTAAAGGATTCATTGCTAATGGGTACGTTCCCCATTCCACCACCCGATATTCCTCCTCCTTTTGTCGGTTCGATTAACATGATCTCGATGAATGTTGGTGAAATCCTTGAGTCTTATGACCCTTGGATAGTACCTAGGTCTGACAATTGTCTTCGTTACGGTAACTGAATGCCTTTAAGTCTGGTATAATTGTCTTATCCAGCTATTCAATCAGCAACTCCTTCTCCTCTTTCTCTCTTATATATGTCTCCTGATCCATTTCATGTGGTATTTCACACCGATGAGATGATCATGAAAGTTATTTCCATGGAAGATACCCCATAGGACGATGGACATCGTCGTTCCATCCTCTTCCTAGAACCCAAGACTTTAGAGAGTTACCAATGGATTTAGAATCTGTCTATTGTCATTACTACTCCCCTTGTTCCTAAACCAACACACAATGTTTTGTACAAAGGTAACTTGGGTAATATTTCACCCACCATCCCTCTAGATATTTCAATTAAATCTGGAATCGTGGAAAATGTTCATATCAATGCCTCATGTTCTACTGATGCAATCTGAATTTACAAGGCCCTTTTCCAAAAATTTCGTGATGTTTTTTCTTGGAGTTATGAAGAGATGCCTGGAATTGATCCAAATATTTTTGTACATGAAATTAATACTTACCCAGATGGTAAACCCGTTCGACGGAGACGTCGCCCAATACATCCACGCAAAGCTACTGCTATTAAACTCAAAGTTGAAAAACTTCTTAAAGTCGGTTTTGTCTATCATGTGGTTTTGACTGATTGGGTGTCCAATCTTGTTCTGGTTATGAAGAAACAAGGCACTATCTATGTTTTTTTGGATTATAGGGATATCAACAAGGCTTGTCCCAAAGATAATTACCCAACCCCTTATGTTGACCAGTTCGTTGACGATTGTGACGGGAGTGAAATCTTCTCTTTGATGGATGGTTTCTCTCGCTATAATCAAATCAATATTTTACCCATGGATCAACATAAAACTTCTTTTATTTTCCCTTGGGGAACCTTCGAATGCCGGAAACTCCCTTTTGGTCTCAAGAATGTTGGTGCGAATTTTCAACGTGCTATGTCTTACGCTTTTCATGATATTAAGCACATTGTACAACCTTACCTAGATGATTTACCGATGCATTCCATGTGTCGCCAAGATCACCTGACACACTTATGAGCCATTTTCCTACCTTGTCACTATTATCGCATATGATTGAAGCCACATAAATTCATTTTTTTTGTGGATTTTGGATGACTTCTTGGTTTTATCGTTTCTATACATGGGATTAGGGTAGACCCTTTGAAGGTTGAAGCTATTCCTAATTTTCCTCCTCCTTCTACCTTACGCCAACTCCAAAGTTTGCAAGGGAAGGAAAACTTTTTATGTCGATTCATCCCCAATTATGTTGAACTAACGAAAGGTTTTACTCAACTTCTTAAGAAGGGTCATGATTTTGTATGGGACGACACTGCCAACAAAGTCTTTGAAGCTTTGAAACTTGCCTTAACCCATACACCACTCTTATTTCCTCTCGATTATAGTCGATATTATTTCTTATACTTAGTTTCTTCGGACTCTACCATAGATATGGTTCTAGTCCAAGAGGATGATTCGCATGATGAACATGTTATCTATTATTTGATTCGGAGTCTCACGACCACTGAAACCAAATATATGCATGTGGAGAAACTAGCCATGGCAGTTGTTCAAGATGTGCAACATTTTCATCATTATATCTGATTGCACAAAACCACAATCATTTCTGATTGAAACCCTATGAAACACATCCTTACTCGACAATTGATGGGGGGAAAATACTCCAAATTGATAGTGATTCTCCAGGAGTTTGATTTGGATTTTGAGCGAGCCAAGTCAAAGAAATATTTGTTTTTCATCGAGTTGATTTGTGACCTTCCCCCCACTGAGACAGAAACTGTGGCATGGGATTCCTTTCCTAATGAGTCTCTCTTTTTTATCAGTTCTGACAACATATGGTATGGATACATTATCATTTATCTCCAAACCCAAACTTTTCAGCCTGATCTTTCTAGTGTAGATCGTCATCGTATTCGGTATCAAGCTCATCAATACATTATTCTCGGTGATACCCTTTACCATCGTGGTATTAATTCCATATTTCGACGATGTCTAACCTATGATGAAGTTGAGAAAGCTTTAAATAACTGTCATTCTAGAGCATGTGGAGGTCATATGTCTGGGTATGCCACTTCCCAAAAGATCTTACGAGTTGGTTACTTATGGCCTTCATTGTTTAAGGATTTCATTACTGACGTTCAGAAATGCCACGGTTGTCAAACGTATAACAACAATATTTGATCACATCTTGCTCTTCTTTACCCTGTATTTTTTGTTGGTCCATTCGCTAAATGGGGCATTGACTTCATGACATGTAACACTCACTCGGTTGAGGGGCATGGATACAGTATCGTAGTCATGGATTATTTCACTAAATGGGCCGAGGAAATGCCTAAATTTGATAATACCGGGAAAAATGCAGCGTTGTTCATATTCAATCATATCGTTACTAGATTTGGTGTCCCTCAAGCCATTGTCACTAACCATGGTACTCATTTTCGCAATTTCATGATGTCTGAACTTACCGATAAGTTGGGTCTTCGACATGAAAACTCAACACCTTACTATCCATAGGCCAATGGACAAGTTGAAGAATTCAACAAAGTTCTCACTACTATGCTTTGACGGATGGTAGTAATTCACAAGTCAAGCTAGCACATGATGCTCTTCTCAGGATTATGGGCCTATCGGACAACTGTTAAATCCGCCACAAGGTTCGCCCCTTTCCAGTTAGTATAGGGTATCAGAGTTATATTTTCGATTGAATGTGAAATCCCATCTTTGAAACTAGTTGTCGAACTTCTCCCTAACACCTCAGTTGAAGAGGAACGTTTCTTGTATTTGATGCAATTAGACGAGACTTGTCATGATGCTAACTTAGTCATTGAAACTCATAAGCAATATGTCAAAGCTAAATATTACAAGCATGTCAAACCACGTGTTTTTTTTAGGGTGATTTAGTTCTCCTTTACGAACAGTATCGTGACTTATTAGGGGCTGGTAAATTCGAGCCCATGTGGCGTGGCCCTTATATCGTTAAATGAGAGTTGGAGAAAGGGGCTTATGAGTTGGTAGATTATGATGGAATTCCTTTGAGTGAACCCATAAATGGGCTTTACTTGAATAAGCACTATGCTTAAACTATTTTTGCATGAGTGCTTTGTATTTTTAGTGTATCATACTCTAGTGTGTTTTTTTCATTTTTTGTTCTGCCTTTTAGCTTCTTACCTTGTATTGTGCTTGGTTTCCAAATGTCAATTTCTTTGCTACCCTATATCGGCTTTTTTGTTGGTGCTAGTCACAGTACTCAAAACCTAGCGTCTGTTGCATGGGAAATCTATACACCTACGGATGAATTGATCAGTCTACACTTTGTTTTCCTTGGTCGTGCAACTAATAATATCGCGAAATACAGTGCAGTTATCGAGTTATTAACTGACGCCATTTCATTTGGAATCCATCATCTTATCGTACGACTTGATTCACAGTTAGTAGTGTTGCAATTGATTAACGTTTATTCCATCTGCAGTCCTACATTATTACGGGTATACTTAAGAATTTGCCTCTTGGAAAGACATTTTGATTATATTGAGTATCAACATATTCCTAGATTTCTAAACACATTAACAGATGCATTGGCTATTTACATTTTAGATAGACATTTGCACCATTTATAAATCCAAACACACATTTAAAAAGACAAGTAAGCCAGTAGGAACTTTATATTAATATGTCAAAAGTTACAAAAAGTGTTTGTCCTAAAACCAAAATGTCAAAATAGTGAAGGTCATGGCTTCATATACATAAGAATCAAGTATGTTTCTCATTGTAACAAATGACTTCCCATGCCACTCTATGGAGAAGTCGACCAATAGATGTTGATATGCCAACTGTATGGCGTTGGTTGCATTGAGGTAACTCATCCACCGTGATGCCAGGGATGTTCATGGTTAATCCCTCTAGATTATGTTCAATATCCTCGATATCCTCAGCAGCCACCCCTCGACCCACCACAACTCCTATCTCTCCCCATATCTGAATAGGATATGATCCTAGAGGAGGATAAGGTGCCACATATGCATTGTTAAGAGAACTTGATTAGTCTTGGATAAATGACAAAAAAAAAATTATAATTAAAATACCAAAAACATCATATAATGAAAAAATTTCTTCTTACCTATGTATTCCCACTAAGATCCTTCAGGTAAAGCCAATTCAAGGTCCCCATGGAAGTCGGTCCTGGCGTAAGCATATTCCTCAACCATAATTAGTTGATCTCTCAGCCACTATAAGAAAGCTTCATCATATTTGATGATTGGCATGCCACCATGATGAGCCATCAAATCCACCCATCTTTTCATCCAAGGATATTTTGGAGCAGGTATTCCCCACTCCACCTGTAGGTGTAAGATGAGGACCCTCTCCAGGAAGAAGGATACCAAAATGGATCCATAGCCAAACTGTTTCAACCAACCATTCTGACACTTTGTCAGTTGTTTCTTCATATTCTTCAAAAGACCCTCGCACCAATTGAAGAGTCGAGGCTCCATACACTCTATAGCATACTGAAAATGTCTTTGTAAATCTATGTGGGGAGCCGCACTCCCTTCCTCTGGGTGATAGTGTAGAGGATAGTTCTCAATGGTAAATATTGAACATCCCTAATGGCAACCTTTCCACTATGTTTTTCTGTACCTAGCACACAATGATGTGCAACATAATATTCCATGCGTTCTCCTCCACCCTTGCTTCTCGAGAGTGATACCCAAGAGCCTCAGTGAGATAACCCCTTCAAAAAGTAAATTTCATCTATCTCCAAGTTAAGTGTATGCACACCCACATGAAAGTCTTGTTCATTGACATCCCACATGTGGACTAGGTACTCCAATAGCCTCAGTTGGGCTCTCATGCTCTGAACCTTGACAATTTTGAGCAAACCACACTTCTGGAGTGCCATGACAGTGCTCGGGTCATTTTCGGCAAAGTAGTCTTCTTCCTCATGCTCACGTTCCCTCCACTCAAGCATATTGACTAAGAAAAACCTGCCAAACAACATCAAAGGATGATTAGATTCATCAAAAATCAAAACTTGGAAGTTTTCCTAGCTCATTTTTATTTTTTTCAAAATTTGAGTTGTGGTCGTCACAGGGGATTTATTTTACACATAGCGACATCGTCACAGCCTAGTCGTGTATCCCCTGTGGCGATTTGGGATCATCAAAGTTCATGATAGTGTGATCCTTCGATGATCTCAAAGCGCAATGACTCCCAAAAAATCAGCCATAACTAAAAAATAAACCATTTAAAATGAAAATTTAAACCATGAAAAGAGAAAGGGGAAGGAGAATACCTTTTTGACATAAGCGGTTCGATAAATGGTTCACTAGACACTCTGGAATCGTCGCTTGAAATTTGGAATAAAATGAGGGTTTGGGGCACTATTTGGGTGAAATTGCAAAATGAAATGGTAAATGGGCTATTTTGACCTATTTTATTCACTTTTTACCATTTTAATTGCAAATTAAATTAATTTTTGAATATTTTTACCTATGCCCTAAGTCTAATAAACTTTGCAAAGTGTCTCTATTATAGATTGAAAGATCTAAGGATGAGACGTTTGACATGGATCCTCCATTTTTGGTCGTTTCTGTGTGTTTTTCTTATGTACATATACTTTTAGGGTATTTTAGGAAAATCTTTGACCACAGTCTTAATTCTTTCTCACACTCATGAAACCATGAGAATGCAATCAAGTAACCTTTTAACATTTTTTCAAACTTGCATTGGTAATACAAAAAATGAACCCTACGAAGTGTCATTTAAGTTATTTTCAAGCTCCCTAAACACGAAAAGATAGTTGAGCGGCCTTGTTCTTTTCACGCTCGTAAAAGTATTTGAAGAAAACGTTTGATGAGCGGTAGATTATCTCTTTTTTTGATCTCGTCAGCCTAACTTACGAAAAATGACATTTTGGAAATTTTTTTAAGTGTTTTTCAGACTCTCTAAACATGAAAAACCCCCGAGTATTCTTTCTTTGGAGTCGTAAAAAAAGCATCGAAAGGCCCATATGGGACCGAACCACTCCTTCCTAGGGTTCGTTAAAAATACTCTAAGGGACTCATCTAAAGGATGATCTTACATTACAAACATATGTTATCCTCCTCAAGCTTGCGTAAAAATAAAGAGGTACTCACCAGAAATGGTGGGGGGGGATTGGGAAAGAAATGTGTATCTATATTTGTGTTAATGGTAGTAAAGTCTCTCTTGAACATGACACACCCCTTCATCACTGTATCTGGGTTGGGAAATCCATTTGTCTCTCGTTTGACCATCCATAATTCCATATGTTGGGTCCTCCTTAAGTCAATGTTTCCAAGACAATTGTCACGTCGTTCATATGTTCAAGAGAAGTCAAACCTAAACAAGCCTTCTATCGAGTCAGCCATTTGCAGTTCTAAATTTTCTACCATGCCGCCCTTCCTTGAGTCAGTTATGAATCACTTCATACTCTGATCTACTTCAAATCTATTACATATTTCATGTCATTGATGGGAGATACATTAAGGCCCTCCTATGATGAGTATTTTCCTATCGACTTCAACTCATTATCCGGGAACAAGACTTAGAAATAATTTAGTACCTTGGAGCCTACATGCCTCAATGGCAGGTTTCCTCGCTTTCAATAATGGGTTCATTCACATCATTGGCCCCTGATTGGAATATTCCATCGAGTGTTCGACTACAAATCATTCATTCACATTCATTTGATTGTACTAGAGTACCTTGGGATTCACTGACATCAATGGTGATTTCCCTTGCACTTGTTAACGGTTTTCATTAATGATCGGTAATCAAGTGGTTTCTACCATGTTCGAGTTCGACACCTATAATCACATGGCTAGATTCATACTTCGGGATGATGGAAATGACGACCCTAGATCTCACCATATCGATCCAAGTTGCGATGGATTATTCATGAGTTTGTACAAACACATAGATCCACTATGTATGTCTCATGGCTATGTCCAAATTTGAATTCTTTAAGAGCATAGATCCACAATGTATTTCTCGTGGCTATGCTAAATCATGATGACATGGATCCACAGTGTATGTTTAGTGGCCATGACTCACTTGACACCTATGATTACAGTCACTTGTGGTCTGAGTATGGGAATTCCTACTTCAGAAGATGGTATATTATTATGCAGATGCTTGATTGTTTACAAGTTCTCGACCGATGTATTCCTTGTTTTCGACACACACATTCTACAAAGTATTTCAACTGTCACAGGTTCCAACTTCATACTTTGGGGGGCATCCTATTACACATTGTTTTTGTCACCCCAGTGATCAACTGACGATATGTGCATGACTTACTTTCATGTTCCTTGAAAACACTAAAAGAGACTTTCTCCATGAGAAAAATGGTTTATCTTTTCTTCCTTAAAAACTATGTCAAAGGAGATCGTCGCACCCTGCTCTATGCTTGGGGTGCAATGATGCTTGATTATCACATGTTGCACCAAAACTGGATTGTGGCGTCGTCGCAGTTTGCCTGTGCATAGGGTGCGACGATGCTTAAACAAGAGGAAAAGTGAAATTCACGAAGGTTCTAGAAGGGAATCTTCTAGAAGATGAGGTGGCCTCCGATCGGTTTGGATCTTACTCGCTTATCTAATTTAGTGGGATCATCCTAATCTCTTCATCCATCCCTCTTTCACCCTATATAAAGAGGGATCTCTTATGGAAAAGGCTAAGGCTTGCTTATGCATGAAGAATTTTGCTATAGATGATACTTGAGATAGCTTTGCTCTAGCTCTTTAAGTCAGATTGTGGACCTTCTTCATCAAAGGCATTGGACAAAAGGTGTGTTTGTTGAAGCAAAGAGTCATTGGAAGGGACCTTGCAACATCAAGGCATGGGTTGTATTCTCCACTTTCATTTAATATAATGCAGCGATACATTTCTTCCCTAT
>JASDQU010284283.1:0-14519 GCA_032191745.1 Picea mariana
TCCCTTATATTCTTCAAGTACATAAGAGTTTAACTTTAGAGCTATGGTCAAATAAAAACATCAAAGGTCTTAAAGGAAATTGACCATGTGGTTTTATATATATTTATCATACTTGATTACCGAATCAAAATGTTGCAGGATACCATTCACATGAATTTTGGGCTTTGTTGTGACTTGGATCAATTGACAAGGATTATAAAAGCTTATGATTTGAGTTAATTTTTTTTATGTTTTCCCAACAAATAATTCATGTAGTACTTCAATGCCTAAACTATGATGTACAATTCCTTATGTTATTTGGGTATATTATGATTGCACCAACAAAATTTTCAAGTGTTATGTTATCCAACTCCTTCATTGTATCAAAGGTTCTGCCATTGTGTATCATGTGAAATTTGCTTTGATTTCAAATGAAATTTCAAGTTTCATTAGATTTAATATCGATGCGTTACAATTCTTTCAAGTCAAAGCTTCAGTTACTTGGTTTTCAATTGCAATGAATTGAAAGGTTATACTTGCCTTTTCTAATGTGCATTGAAGAGACACTTCATTCATAAATAGTTTGCTAACCCCATGAATTAACTTGGTTCAATTAAATTACTCTGTTGCAACTCGCTATAACTCTGCTACAACTCACTATAACTATGTTGTAACTCTGCTGCAACACTATGCTGTAACTGTACTTTCTCCTTCGAATTTTGTATTGTTACTCCACTTGTTGTTACTCACTACTACTCTACTGCAACTCGTTATAACTCTGCTGCAACACTTTCTATAACTCTGTTGCAACTCACTATAACTATGTTGTAACTCTGCTGCAACACTATGCTATAACTGTACTTTCTCCTTCGAATTTTGTGTTGTTACTACACTTGTTGTTACTCACTATTACTTTGTTGCAACTCGCTATAACTCTGCTGCAACACTTTCTGTAACTCTGCTGTAACTCACTATAACTATGTTGTAACTCTGCTGCAACACTATGCTGTAACTGTACTTTCTCCTTCGAATTTTGTGATGTTACTCCACTTGCTGTTACTCACTATTACTCTGCTACAACTCGCTATAACTCTGCTGCAACTCACTATAACTATGGCGCTGTAACTCTGCTGCAACACTATGATGTAACTGTACTTTCTCCTTCGAATTTTGTGTTGTTACTCCAAGGAGGCTACAATAAACAAGTTCGAGAAATGGTCTTAAGATATCATCCATAAATCTTATAAGTGTTGTCATAGTATTGTGTAATATAAATTGCATAATGACTCACTCATGCAATCCATGTGTTTTTTTGAAAGTAATATTCCAAATTATTCTTTGTGTATATTGTCATATTGTTATCCTTACTTCTAATCCAACTTCATGATAACACATGCTTACAATATTTGGTTGATTAGTGCCTTGATTATTTGTAGGGGATATATATATATTACAATATTACAATGTAATAGTAATGCCATATTACAATATTACAATGTAATAGTAATGCCATATTACAATGTAATATGGCATTACCATCTTACATTGTAATATGGCATACAATATGGTATACCATATTTGATGTAATTTTTTTTTTTTAAACCTAAAGTCATCGTGGCAATATCGACGCAAGTTCGTCGGAATTTTCCATGAATATTCGTCGCATATACAACATGTGCGTCGTAAGTTATTGGCTTGGCATAACTTTTTGTCCCAATTGCGACGAAGTTTCGTCGTAATTACCACATTTCTTCGTTGTTATTTCGACGATATTTCGTCATAATTTCGACGATGCATAGGGTTAATTGATATTGAAGGTGGTGACAAGTGGAGAGCTATTTTTGTCGATGTTTCCATGAGCACTTGGATCGTGGATATAGTGACAAAATTATTCCAACGAAAAAAAATTCCGGCTTTCATGGAAATTGCGACGGATAAGTGTGGCAATATCAATGAAAAACCGCCGCAAATTTGCTCATATGTACTAGTGTCCCTCATGCACCATCACTTTCAAAATAACTTGTGCTCTTGTGACAAGTGAAAGTGAATCTCCAGAATAATTAGATAAAGATCGGGGGAGGATGATCATAATAAAGAACCCAAGCATCCTTTTCTTAGGTGTGTCGTGATCAAAGAAAAATCACCCAAATCAATTCAACCTATCCTTTGTTAGCATATGTTGGTTGATCTAATATCCTTGGCATGTACCACTACTTAATGCTAAATAGTTAAGAATTTATTCTCGCTGAAGATGCCCTTATGTTGATCTACCTTGCTAAATGTTGTTGTCAATATTCGAATTTTCCTTAACCAACTCACCCTCTATTCCAAAACATGATATCTTTAAAATCTATCCCATCCAACATTTTCTCTTTTCCTCCCAGGTACTTGAATTACCCAACTCTGGTTGAACACACTGAAAACATTTATGGTTGCCAATATGTGGGCTTCTCATTTTGAAAATCTTATTCACCCAATCTGTAATTGTAGAGGGCAATTCGTAGTTGTTAAAGAACACAAATGTCTATGATATGCATGTATAATGATCCATTCGATGGAAAGCTATCTATCTATATTTTTCTCTGAGCTCTATTCACCTCACAATAATGTAAAAGTTGTACTATGATAGCTTTCGACAATATTTTTGGGATAAACTAAAATGCATGGGATATACTCAACAAATCAAAGCAACTCTTGTATCACCCTGCTTCTCATACAACCAATTATACATGTAATGCTTGTATAAAAATTCAAAAGGGTGATGTTATTTTAAAATAAAAGGGAATTTGAAAGCAATATTAATAGTGTCAGAAGCATAAGTAAACCCATTAAGGCTATGGATGCTCGCTGGCAGCAAGGCTATACTTATATGATACCGAGGAAACTTCATTTGGGCTATGGACGCTCACTGGAAGTGAAGCAATCCCGGGAACAGAGAGATGAGGAACACACTTATGTATATTTCCACTTCAAACTAAAATATTGGGACCCTCGGTTGAGCCGAAGCTAAGCAAAATTACTTTGAATTTAAGAATTTACCTCATTAATTGCCTCACGAAAAAGGACATGTTAGATAAATTTCTTGACAAAAGATCATATCTTTTTTAGGAGTCAACATTAATTTGGTACCTATAATTATGTAAACGCTTGATGCAATTTTATGAACTTCATTTTGTAGTCAGATTTGAAGTTAAGGCCCTAAATATTCAATCAAATAGATAATTGGTTCTCGCAGTGTGTCACCAATTGTTTTGACCATAAATCCCTTTTTTATTTTATGCTCTTATGAGAATAAAATAAATGGGGACCCCACCAATCCTACATATGGAATCTTAACCTACTTGTAATTCTACCTTACCGAGCCTTCTATGACCTGCAAAGATATAAGTGAAAGTAGTTGAAAAACACTAACCCTTGATGAGCCCTTTGTGAAATATACATTGCTGAGTATGGTACTAATATCCTTCCCCTCATTTTGGAAAGGATCTCCTTAGATATCTTCTATTAAAACCCTATCTATGATTGAATGATGTTTTGGTACTCCAAAGACAACATTGATCAATCGCCATATGGCTTATTGGATATCTATGGTTGAGGAAGTGGCATAGTCATTGATGATGGCACACCTCCTCTCATAGTTGATTCATCAAATCAATATCTTTAATCAATCCAGGGAATTGTCAATACCAAGTAAAACAGTGGGGGGGAAATAGATGTCAACCAATTGATGACCGGGAAAACCCAAAGCTAGCCTCTCAAATATCCAATTTGGAAAAAATTACAATCTTACTATCAGGATGGTAGAACTTGGTGATTCAAAGTTTGTAATTTATAATCCTTATAGTTGAAGCATGATATCTATGCTTGACAGACTCATCATATTCCACCCACATTTCATATTGTTAAATGATTCCTATAGTTGAATGATTATATAATGACTTTTTCCCATTTGGTTTCCATTAGCTAATTATAAGAAAGGAAGATGTTGGGCTATCCCTTAAAATCTCGGAATTCACTGCTTCACCCATTATAATCCAGATAATANGCTTTTAATTGAGATTTTATATGTGGAATATGTAAGAAAAGAGATACATCTCACTAAGATATATTTTATGCTTGTGCTGAACAAACTTGATACACACCTTTGTGAGGTAAAATATCAGTACGATAAGACCACATATTTTATTTTAGGGGTATCCTCGGTAAACTCATCACATCTGATAGTTATGACACCATGCACATGTATGACAATAGAATCTTGGGGTGAAAACATGAATGTTCAACGAAATAAAACATAGTGTTTTTTGAATGGTTATATTGTTGATATCATGCAAACCCGGATTCACCCTAGATTAAATAGAACTCAATGATTTAATTGATTACGTTGTCACCTGTTAAATATTAGGATAAATAGAAATTATGGTTTTGAAAGAAATTCATGTACATCGCTTAAAGGATTTATGGAAATTGCATTCATGATGTTTTTATCTACGTAGGAAATGGGGAAACTTAGAATGACGAGAAGAGGAACATGACTGCCCATAAGCTCATAAAAAACTGTGCTCTTCTCCTACAAACTAGGACTGAATAGCCTCTGGATAAGATATAGGAAAACAAGTGTCACAGGTAGAATATTAGAGGAACCATCAATGATAAAAATCTAACAACGTAAACTGAATGTTCAAAGTTTCCCATGGGTTGCGAAGAAATGTGTAAATAAACAAGATAGACCGTTTTCATTGATCCATGGTTGTGGGAGTGCAGATGTGACAATTTTATCGAAATAATGTAAAACTTGGATGCACATTTCTTTGCAACTCACAAGCTGCATTCTACAAAGAAATAAGCATTGGGGACATAAGGCTTTGCGGGGGTCACAAAGGAACATTAATTTGTATTTCCCCACAAACGCATGACCCGCAAAATGTTCGAGCCCTACTTTGTGAACTTCACCTTTGTGGACCCCACCATAGCAGATTCAATCCTCTATGGTCATCACCTTTGTAGATTCACTTGTGCGAAAGTTAGTCATGCCTAAAACCCATTTCCAATCCGCACAACAAAATATTATGACTGAAGAACCACACATATTTGTTTTCTGATAATTGTTGGGATTGTGTTGCGGGCAATGCCTAATCAGGATCACAAAACCAATTGAGAACTAAACCATAAACTCACGAGCCACAGTCCATGTAGGAGATTCTGTGCAAAATAATTTATGTGGGTTTCCTCCTACCAAAGTATTATCATGAAAATCTTGTGCATTATAAATTCCACAACCCACAAATCTACAAGTAATAAATGAACTCCCCACAAAACATATACTTACCTTATTCAAAGTATTGCAAACCTATGTAAGCTTCCACAAACCTGCTTACAATGCAAGTGTGTGCAAACTCACCTACCGATGATAAGTGACTTGATCATTTCAAATATGTAGATCACTCAAGTTGTCATCTTAGACATATGAAATCACTGCGAACTTATGGAAACACAATACAATACATGCCATTTTGGATAGACATAGGATGAATCTGGGTGAATTTTCGTTGTTTTGATACAAAGGATAATAAATTTCTTGGATTTTATGGTTTTGAAGGATTAATGTAGCAGGATCAGATAAGGGAAAAAGCTAGTCACCAAACATGAAACTTGATGGGTGACAACTACACCTGAAGATAGACAAAACACACATGTTAGAGGCATTGATGACAAATATGCCAATCACACACAAGACATTATAGATTGAAGAAGAAAATGCAAACCACAGTGCTAGAATATTACACAGATATTGGATGATTAATAACTAAATCATCCTTTCAAGTGGGAAGAGCCGAATTTGATAGTAACAACAACCCTGCCGTTTTGTCATCGCCTTACAAGGAAAATCCCATTAGACGACTATTAGAGGGGCGCGAGAGATAGGGAAACTTAATTGTTTAGCAAAGGGAGAAATTAGAGCATGAGCTATCATGGCCATAGCATCATAAGATATATACTCATTCTTGTGGTTGTTTCCAGTGGGAGGAACTACTAGGATTCGACAACATCAGATGCAGGAGGAGCTTCACTTGTTTTCACAAGAAACAAAGTACCCGTTCTCAGATAACACAGGATACAGTTGGAGAGATGGTCGTAATACAAGTTCAATCTAAGCTCCATATAGATCAAAATGAATAACTAAGTATTGATCGTGCAACATAGGTGAGGAAGACAAATAAATGTCGACAACTATTTGTGTTCACAAAAGGAGAAGGCCAAAAGGAATATCTACGCTTCCTTCTTGACCAACTGGGTTCCATAAAAAAATATGAGAGGTCCCAGGTCAATGAATATGTTTTCCTATCTTTTGTCATCATTTGGAGAAAAATTTTAGGGGAAGATCCCTTCACCGCCAAATATTTTAATTTTCTCATCTTCTCGAGGAAATCAAGGTAGGAAGGAATATTACATAATGATTTTTCCATGTTTTGGAAAATAAAAAATGTAATGGGAATGGGAAGAGTAGGGACGCTGTAGCATTAATAACCAAAATATTTTGTATTTAGGAAGGTCAACAATTCACCTTCATGTATAAAAGAATTTCAATGTAACCAAAAGAGGGTGGGGGGGATGGAGAGATGAAATTGAGTATTGTATAACTATTTATTAGACTCAAAGGTGGATGGGAAAGATCTCTGTTGTAACATATAAATTTTTTTGGAATTTTCATAAAATTTGGCTCATTTATCCATGCCTCAAACACTTTTCAAGTCTAGTTTGACCTCCTTCATACTTGTGTTCATTTGTTTCGTTTTAAAGTTTCTTTGATCCTAAGTTCTTGCTCTTGTCTTGATTTCTTTCACCTTTAAATACCCAAAATGTTTAATAATGAGTTTTTCCCCAAGTCTTGCACCATTAGGACAATTTTTGCGTTATGTTTGAAATCTCTCCTCATATATCCAAGTCATATGTCTCAATCTTCCTTGCCAAAGTATCAAATTAAGGCCAATATATAAGCCCACAAAGCCTTTACTCATCGGTGCACAACAATAGGTTTCAATTGCCAAGCACCATTCTAAACATCAAAGAGCCGAATGCATGAATCGTAAGATGAAATCCATATGTCCAAGAGAACCTATAATTCATATGTCCATGAGTTAAAGGATGGGAACTTAATGAAAGGAGCACATGGCCACCATGATATCTAGACACTGGAATCAGGTAGCTAGTCATCGAACCCTGGGCTAACCAGGGCACCATGACCACTGGGACAACCAACCACCAGAGGTTTTGGATCACTGGGCCAATCAAGCACTAGGTCAATCAGACATTTGGTTATTAAGATTAGTCTAGATAAAGGGTTAAATTCAATCCGGTTGAACTACTAGGCCCTATGACCAAAAATTAATTCTTTATATCAATCGTGCAAAGAATATTCATGTGTTTTGTTCGCACGATATATGTTCCTTCTATCTATTTCTCCAAGTAAATCTCTTCACATTGTGATGCCTGCCTATATTAGTTATCTTAGCTTGACCTTTGCGAAGCGGAGATAGAGCCGACGATAATGAAGACGTTTACTGTCTGCTCTTCGATGCACTTCCATCGTAGTGCATATCTTAATAGAGACTGAGATTTCATCCCGAATCATACTAAGATGAAAGGTTTTATCAGATCAGTCAATCATTTTTTTATCTCGAAATTCAATTCTTACATCTTTTGGGGAGGTATACATCCACAACTTACCCAACCACACACAAATAATATGGGAATGATTTTTCATTATAAATCCTTTTGAAAGTAAGTTTCATAATGAATGTGGGATGAATCCCTAACATCGATAATCGACGATCATTATTTCCTTTGATACTCATTTGATGGTCGCTAAGATTTATGTTTCTGTAGAGAAAAAAATGGGTTTCAATAGTCCATCCGGCAAACAAGAATTGAACAAGGATGTTGAAGGTTCAACAATTTGCATAGCTGGATATGGTACAATGAGGGATAATGAGGTTATATCGAGGAAAATATGAAGTTATGCGATATTGATCTCAACTAAATTGAAAGTTTGATTGTAGTGGATGTTATTATACTGCTTTTGTATTCGAAATGCCTTCTTGGAAGAAATTATGGATCAGGGATTCACTCAGGATTTAATTTGTAAAAATAGTAAGGTGGAAGGGTATCAAAGGAACAATTTTAGTGAGAATAAAGGGGGATAGGTTAGGCTAGGTTTTTTGTAATGATCCCAAGGGGCCATTGACTATAATTTTTTTGAGTTTGAGGAAACCATTCATGGATTCACCTCTCATTTATATAGACATGTCTTCTTCTCATTTTTATGTATTAATCTTCTCATGCTTCATCTTTGTTCTTTTCTCATCATTTGAATGAAATTGCAAACAAGAATTAGGTATGACCACCACTGTTTTTAATCAATCAAGAGATTGTATAAAGTAAATTGCATGATAGATTTGTGTGAGTTGAAGATAAATAAAATACAGTTTGTGTTAAATGTGGTTTTATCATCTTTATTTTTCATGAACTGTATATGCAGATAAAGAGTTTTAGATTATAGGATTTTGAGTCCATTTCAACCCTATTTTTTGTTCCTTCAATATATACATTTTCATACACCTGCAAGTTACTTTTATAAGTGTTATAATGTTGGATTCATTACCATGCCTAAATTTTGCACTTATCAATTTGTTGGATTCCTTGTTTTAGATGCCCAACAAAACATTATTTTTTCATCTAAATTTACAGTGACTTCCTCACTCACTGTGAAGATCGTGATTTATTGTTTTCCTTCTTTTCTTCCATGTACCATAATTAGCTTTTATGCTCCACTGAATGAGACTCTAGTTCCCAATGGAAAGGACTTTGGTATGAGCGATTTACAATCTTTATTTCCATTCTACTATCATTTTATCCTCAGCCCTATTTATCATTTTCTCTATCATTTAAATTTGGCATTTTGATCTTAATGTTGTGAGTTGCTGCTTAGTGATAGTAAGAAAGTAGCTTTCTTGAATTTTATGAGGGAGCCACCTCTAGTCCAAGAGCTATCTTGTGGCTTAAAGTAGGTTTTGAGATGCCTTGGCATAGTTCCTAAGCCACCAAGAACATCTCAAGGTTACAACACTCTCTACTTGTTATTATATTTCTGAGAGTGAACTATTTCTTTGAGGGAGAATAATAGCAAGAAACTTCATGATTCATTTATTCAATAGTGTACTATTGTGGATTGTTTTAGGCAAATGTTTTTTCAACTTAGCATTCTTGTCAACTGTCATTTATGGAGAATAATTATAAATGGATTATGAACTCAATTACATGAACATGCTTGTGGTAATCTAGATGCAAACAAGTACGTTATATTATTTGATTTTGTGAAATAAGGACTATTTCTATTTTATATATTGAATTATATACCTGTAATTGATCCTGCTATTGTTAGAATAGGATTGCAACTGCACATTACTATAGGATTGCATCCGCATGTTAGAGTAGTTTTTAATTTAGGATTTAGTCTAGCTTAGCTAATAAAGTATCTCCTCTAAGAGAAATTCATTTAGATAGCAACAACCAAGCCCATATACTAGTGGGGATTGTTATTCAAATGAGAGTGGGTCCAATTCAGACCTGCCATCGAGAGATTCTCCCTCATGTCGATGTTAGGATTTTCATGCGCGTCCACAGAAAAGATTGAGTAGTAAGATTAACATGAGCTAAATACAATAAGAGGATTTGGTAATTACCATTCCTGGGAGTGGTGGAAGTATGAGATGGTCCATATGGAGGGGCTTCTAATGTGGACACAAACCCTTGTGTTGGGAAAGGATTTCTCAACACAACTGGTTGTGACAAGGAGGGTGGGGTAGGTTGACTATTGGAAAACTTGGAATCCTTAGATACTTCCCACATTTGATGCATTTCAAGTAAGAGGGGGAATTCATGGGTGTAGTTCCCATAGACAGTACAACTAGTGCAAGGTTTATTAGTTCGAAGGTTTTGGTTCTTCCCCTTCTTGGGCTGGAGATTTTTACCTTGGCCTTGGTTTGTGTTGAGAAGATTTTCACTAACATTGGTATTAGGTGGAGTATTTTGATTCCCTAGTTCCCTTGGTTTTGGTTTTTCTACTTGCTTTCCCCCTTTTTTTTCTTCTACGTGTTGGGGTACCACTACTAGAGGAGCTATGGTAGATGGAAGTGGGCCAAGAAAATGGAAATAAGGGTTCATAGAAACACCACCACAAAGAGAGATACCATAAGGGGTACCCTGACCATGTGGATGTGCATTGGGTGTAGGGTAAGATGTACCGGTGCCTAACTATGATGAGAGGTGAGAAGGTCCATGAGGGGGTTAGGATACCCATGGGATGTTGAAGAATATCCCATAGAAGGTTGAGGGTTTGAAGTGATAACCACACCATAAGGGTTACCATATCCACTAGGTATAGGGGAAGTAGGATAGGTGTGGCACATAGATCCAACAAATCCATCAGTTGTTTGGGAAGCCCCTAAATCCCCTGAGCAAGAACGAGGGGAATCAATAAGGATGGTGTAAAGGTACCCTGATTGTGCATAAATTTGATCATAATATTGGTCCTTTTGGATGGATTCTTCCTCATTCCTAAGTAGTGTCATGGCTACATTTTTTGAAATGAGGGGATGAAGGGGATTCAAGAACCAACCCATAAGGAAAACATCACTAATCTAGGATTTAAATAAACCACATCATCTACGCCACTCCTGGATGTGGTTCATGATATTGGTAGCAGTGGTTTGATGAAATTTGGTTAGGATTTCTATCCCTATGTCATGGCAGAGTGGGAGTTGGAAGAAGGTAAGGAACACTTTGGATATGGACTAAAAGGTTCTATGGATGTTACCAGGTTGGTCTATGTACCATTTTGTAGTGGCACCCATCGAAGTGCGTTGGAAAAGTCTCAACCTTATCAAATCCTCCACTATGGAATTAGAGGAACACCAAAGGTGGAAGGAAATGATGTTGTTAAAGGGTTATTCTCTTGGTTTTCCTTCAAACTTAAATATATATGATGGAAATTTGTTTGGCTTGGAAGGAAAATTAGGGTCATGGTGGATGAGATCATCAATCAACTTGTTCAAATCATGGATATTTAAACCAACCATGAAAGGGATAGAAGGTTGATTAGTGTTGGGTCTTGGGTTAGCTCTATCCGTGGTGGAAATTGGGTTAGAAGGGGATGGAGGACCTAATAGGGGGGACGTGGGCCCAAAATTATATGTACCAGTATCCTTGAATGGGGGGTTTTCCTAGTTAGATGAGATAGAACTTGAGGGTGGGTTAAGGAGGGGGAACCCGTTTCACGAAGCAGAGAGAATATATGTCTAATGGGGAAATGTAACACAACCAACCCTAATCCTCATTCAAGCTGGTGGGGTGTCAAAATTTCCTCTTCTTTAAATCAATTATTTTCTCTAAATAAATCTCATAGATGGATTCAAATCGTCAAGATATTTCCAACAACTGTAAACATGCTCAAAATCAAACTCTAGATCAAAAGTTACAACCTATTAAAGTTTTCAGGCCTTCTTTCCCAAAGACCACCACACTGCAATGTGGCATCCATGTGACTCCACGTCACCTGTACCATATGGTATGGCACTGACAGGTCATAAAACATCACCCTCTAGTGTTGACGTGTCTCCTAACATGGATTTTGTCATGGCACTTGCCATTGGGCCCTCCGAGACCCTCGAATCTCTACTTTCGACCACCTTTTAACACTCCTTTGATATCCAACAATCCAAGGTGCTAGCCTACCAAGGAATTAGGATGTCAACCTATCGAAGTGAACCAATGTTCATTCCAACCTCAAGCACCCGATTCGGTGGTCGAGTTGGAACCTAAGACACACAACCCTACCTTAACCTACCACCTGGCGTGACTCGTGGCCCTGTCATTTCCTACCACCTGGCATGACTTGTGGCCCTATCATTTCCTACCACCTAGCTTGAGATGTGACACTCATGATGTGATACAAACTACTTCCTTAAACATCGAACCACCATGACATGTGGCATGATTTCCACTTGACACATGGACCACCCACAACAAAATATGTGGAATGATGTAGCTATACACGTCATCCCAGGGCATATGGTCCCTCCACTTAGGTGCTGACACCTGTCCACCACACATTGGCTAGGTTATGTCGTATGCCGTCCTCCTCCTCCACTCACAAGATAACAAGAAAGAATGGAACCCTTCCTCGGAACCGTGCCCCACCGGGCATCAGGTTATCATGAGGTGAAGGTAGAATTGGCGATCTTCTGGGGATCCAGGGAGACGAGAAAAAATCTTCTCGGAAATATGTCCCACTATCCCACTAGGGGGTATCGATCCACAGACCTAGCGACATACCAAGAGATCATGAGGAGGAATGGGACTTGGAATTCTTCTAGAGATCTAATACTTTGGTACCCCGAGGTCTAACTTCCTCTTGAGTTTTTCAAAAGTTGATCTCAATTCGCCTCCTAGATTTGACGGCTAAAGTTTAACACACCCATCAAAGGCATAAGCTTAACGAGGGTCCACACTCAACTCACCCACAAAACATACACTGATGAGTTTCATTTTCCATGAAACTTCAGCCAGCGTGTTGGAATGACACATCACATTGATGTCATCCTCATTCTCTCTCCTTAGTGATAAGTGCGTATAATGGTTAGAACCAGGTGATGGAACCCTGTCCCACTGGGCACCGGGTATCAGGGAAATCACAAGGCCTTAGCTTAAGGTATTTCGATGCTCCATAATATGGTATCTTGATAATTCCAAGGATCCACCTCCCACTTCAATCCATCTGATAACGATAAGAAGAATATCGATCATTCTCCCAACCGATCCTACGAATATTGTTTCCTCTCCATTTAACACAAGAATTAAACATGTTATACTTTAGGTTTTGGACATAGTAGTCCCAAAGCCTCATGCTGCATCATTCTATTGGGTTTTTAAGTAAGCTCCCTCATTCTCCTAATCCATTTATCAAGAAGAAATAAGTCTTCTACCTAACACTCAAATGAGGGCTTGATATCCTATAACCCTTCCATTTTAATGGAGAGAAAACCTATGGTTATTGGCCTTCTTTGGCCTTTCCAAAACAATTATTAGATTTAAGTTATCATACCTTTAAGGGGATATTATGGTACTTCATTTCAACTCATTTTTTAACATTCATTCCTTCATTTTCCTTACAGGTTCTAACTCAATACCATACAATTTTGTTGATTATAAAAGCATGCATAATTACATATTTACCCAACATAATAGATCGTATAACACAATGATTCAATCCAATTTGCAAGCATATCCATTCATGAATGCAATCACAAGAACAACCATTCATCTTATTCAGATACACCAGGTTTAAAATACTTATTTGTTTTGCAAGCTGTGACCAACCAACTAACTATGGGGGAAAGACTTTCCACCCAACCATAGGCTCTATTGCTCAGTCACTTTGGGAGCATGGAACCCCAATGGAAAGCCATGATACCATCTGGAGACTCTCACAATTGACTCAACCAATCAAATAATGCATCACGAAGGTTACTCTTGTTGGCATGTTTACAAGAAGAGCGTGCTTATCATTGATGGCAAGAACAACAACAACTATGACAAACAGGAAGACAAGGAAAATCAACAGACAGATAGGCAAGGAAGAACAACATCGATTGAAAGGCAAGATTGAAGCATTTATCCGACTCCATTTCGTAGTTTCAGCTACCGGGATTTTGGATACCGAGAGTTGGGGATGTCAAGAACTCTTACTACAGGAGTCCCGAAGTCACAAAATGCGAAATCGCAAAATGCGAAATCGCAAAATGTCAAAGACTCCATACCGAAGGTTCAGATACCGGGAGTTGGAGTGTAAAGGGCTCTCACGACAGGAATCCCAAAGTTGCGAAGTGTGAAAAGCCGAAAAGTTGAGCTGACTCCATTTCGGAGTTTTGCAGACCGGGAGGTGGAGTTGTCAAGAACTCTCACATCAAGCATGCCGAAATTGCGATGTGAAAAATCACGAAGAGATCTGGAGCGTCGAATCATATAGAGTGTGGATTGTTGATCTGACTCCATTTCAGAGCTTCGAATACCAGGAGTTGGAAGAGTCAAGTGACGAGACTCTTCATCACAAGAGTCTCGAAGCGGCGAAATGCGAAATGTCGAAATCCCGAATCAGGCACAAGGAAGGCCCGTGAAGTGTTGAATTCACGACAAGATCTGGACCGTTCGGTCCATAGGACACATGACAACAGATCGTCATTTCACCGACTGCAAAGTCAAAGGAATGAGGTTGCCTAACCTCTCAAACTCGCAACAGGAATTCACGACATGCGAAATTGCGAAAGGCCAAAATGCGAAATGTCGAAATGATCGGAGCTAGTGAAACCAAGCTCTATTTCGGAGCTTCAGATTGTTCGACAACACAGGTATTCCAACAGAGGACGAACACCTTCAGTAACCACTCACATAACCAGATCAAAGATCAACACACCGATGTTTTC
>JASDQU010284285.1:0-14520 GCA_032191745.1 Picea mariana
TGTCTCAGCTTCGAGTAATTTACAAGGCTAAAACCAAAAGATCGGGATTTAATGAGAAAATTGAAGCCCTCCCCGTGTATCCTTTCCATCCTTACCCTCCATTAACGTCCCGAGGTTGCAGACGTTATCAAAAGCAGAATGAAGGCCGGCCACGAGCTCCTCGTTGCTCAGAGTGTGTTCCTCTTCAATTGTATCCAGCCGCCTTCCGCTCAAAGCGTTTCGCCGACTCTGTGAACATAATAATCGCTTCGATGGAGCAATTTCCATCCACCGCATACCTACTGCTGCCCTCGCCGCCATTGATTGATACAAGCTGTGCTCACACAGATAGAGAAATCTCTGAATTACAGCAAATTCGTTAAAAGCCTTTGAATGAATGACTGACGAACCTGCGACAGAAGATGCGAGATGCTGATTAAAAATGTGCTTCAACAGCCAGGATACAAATTCCATTCTTCAATCCTGGCACTTCAACAGCCAGGATACGTTTATTACCAGTCTTCTTCTTCTTCTCACAGAGCTCCAACAAGTATTCTGCAGGACTGGCGAATTCCTGTATCCTGTGAGCAGATATTCTGCAAGTATCAATTATCTGTGCGAGCGCTAAAAATCCTGCATAATGAAAGCAGAATCGGTGTTCATATGTTTCTGTATATCGATGCTCATCGCAGCAATAGCAGCAGCAGAGGACGAGGGGAAGATTCACATAGTTCACATGGATAAATCTCAGATTCCCACTGGTATCAATCCATGCTTTCATCTCCGCCTCTCAGGTTCAAATTTCAAGCCCGCCTCTCCGTTCAAATTTTAACCCCGCCTAAATTCAAATTTAAATTTCATGTCAGGAAAAACGGAACGCTGGGGGTCGGAATGGGGGGCTGGGCGGCGGAGGAGCGAAAAGAGGCGCTGGGCAACGGAGGGTATGAGGGTCGGCTGGGCTCTACCTTTTGGTGCCCGGTGCCCGAGACGTCCCATCGGGCTCCAAAAGGTAGTGTCGTTAGCTTACTCCTTGTCTAAATAGGATGGACTTTATTACCTTCAAGTCGGTCGTAATCATAGCCATTAAAACAAATGAGTTGGCATTCACACTCGCCATATAAACGTCAAATCAGTCCAATTTTCCAAGGGATCTTACAATATTTTGGCAAACTTCTTTTTAATATTCTTCCGATATGTTAATGGTCCAACTTTTCCGGAAAGCTAGTTGATCTCTTACTCTTGTTTTTTTTGTTTTTTATGTTTTTTTCTTATGAGTTGTTGGTTCAAATTAACTAAAGAGGTAGAGTATGTACAGTTTCTTAAACTCCAATAGTTAAATGGTTGTTAGGAGAAGATTTCTTAATTGGGTGAGGAGCAGGGATGATTTTAGGGGCTAAATTTCGCTCATGGGCTAATTTTTCATGGTTTTCCTAAAAAAGAGATTCGCTATTTTAAAAATGTTTCGCCCAAATTCTATAGGATACAATTATTTTACCTTAAAAATCGCCAAAATTTTATAAAAACTATATAAAATCCTTAGAAATTTGAATATTTTTATGAAACTATCGCCAAACATTTATAGTTGGCATATGAAGGATTAGTAAGATTCACCAAGGTTTGTACATTTTGAAATAAATTTCCATCCTTAAAATCATCCCTGCTTCTAATGATCTCGGGCATCTAGTCTATTCCAATTTAGTGGAGTTCTTCTAGGTCTTCCATATAAGAGCTAAAGTTTATGGCCCACAAGGTAGTGTCTTTAAAGTCTCAAAGTATGGACAACTATTGCCAATTGCAAGTTATGAATCACATAGTTTTCCTCATGTATCCTTAGCTTCCTTGACATATAAGAAATCACGTGCCCATCCTAGGAAAGAACACCTCTTAGTCCTACCTTGGATGCATCTATACATACTAGCAAATATCACTTCATATAAAGCAACTTCAATATTGGGGATAAAGTTGTAAGGTACCATATGTAATATAATATTAAAAAACATGAATATTCAACATATATCAATGGAACTACAAAATATTGAGAAGAGCAACACCAAAAATGATACCTTTATTCAAGAAATCAATGTTCACTTGCCTCTTCCAGGGGGAAACCACCAACGAAGCACAGCTCTATTACAATAATTCTCAAGACAAAACTTCTCATGCCTCCTACTCTTATTTATATTAATTCTATCTTCTAAATAACCTTCTGGCGGAAGATCTTTCTAGAAGCGGAAGCTTCTATTAGGTTTTCTTACATTACCGTGTTCCCATTTATTAAATAGGCCATATAAACTAATGTCGGCCTTTATTACATTGAAAATATATTATTCTACCTATGTGAGGGGTTAGGGAGGTTAGGTCCATAACATGCCCTCCCCCTTGAAAAACAAGCTTTTCTTCAAGGCTTGAGATGAGGAAATTGTTGTAGAATGGTGGTGGTCTCTTAGGTGGAATCTTTTGGAGTTGTATCTTTCCACTACACTAACAATTCCTTGATGGTGCGTTGTTGTAGATGTCGCTTTCGTTGGCCTAAGACTGCTTGGGGCTGCAACTAAATGGAACTTCTTCATCCAACTCATGAAGACTGGTTTGAGTTTGGAACTTAGTTCCAATCACCTTCTTTAAGTATGAGACATGAAAAACAAGATGGAGCTTAGAATCACTGGGCAACTCTAACTGGTAGGCGACTGGCCCTACGTGCTTGAGAATTGTATAAGGACCATAAAATTTGGGAGCAAGCTTCTGAAAATGGTCAAATTTGAGTGAAGTCTTCTTATAAGGTTGCAAACGAAGAAACACTTGGTCCCCTTCAGAAAATTGACGTTTAGAATGACCTTGATCGACTTGCTTCTTCATGCAATTTTGAGCCATCACTAAATTTTCTTTGAGGGAACAAAGAATGGCCTCATGTACTGTAATATTTTTTTCAACCTCCTGAACCTTTGAGACACCTAACATGTATGAGAGAACCAACAAGGGATTTTATTCATATATTGCTTCACAAGGAGTCATGCGAGTAGTTGTATGGTAAGATGTGTTGTACCGCCATTCATCTAGTGGTAACCACTGAGCCCACTGATGTTGTTGGTTAGATGCAGAACACCTCAAATATGTTTCCAAATACTTGTTGACAATTTTAGTTTGGCCATCAATCTGGGGATGATAGGCGGTGTTGAGATGCAATTCGGTGCTCTATAGCTTGATCAATTCTTGCCAAAAAATGTTGGTGAACATGGGATCCCTGTCAGAGATAATAGAATGAGGCATGGCATGAAGTTTGAAGATATTATCCATGAAAACTTGAGCCACTATACTTGTAGTGAAAGGGTGTTGAAGAGCACACAAATATTTGGAAAGATGATCAACCATCACCATGATGAATGACTTATTTACGGATTTAGTTAGGCCCACAATGAAATCCATAGAAATATTCCGCCAAATAGAAGGGGGAATTGGAAGGGGTTACAGTGTGCTCAGTGCTTTGACTATTTCTCCCTTGTTGCATTGACATACATCACATTCAACCACAAAAGTGCGAACGTCCTGTTTCATACCATCCCCCAAAAAAGAATGTTTGACCCTTTCATAGGTTTTGGTAAAACCTGAATGCCTAACTGTGGGTGAAGCATGAAGCTCAAACAACACCATGGATTTAAGTTGCAATTGTTTGCTTAAATATAGATGGCCTTTGTAGTGAAGCTCATTATTGTGCCAAGAGTACCCTGGAGAAGATGGAGAATGTTCTTGCAACTGTTGGAGCAGACGAGATATTTTGGGGTCTTGCAGCCATTCTCGACGAGCATCTTGGAGCCAATCTGGTACAATGAAGGAGAGGGAAAAGAGGGACCCTTCTTCTTCATATTTTTAGGAAAGAGCATCAACTACCAAATTTTCTTTTCCCTTCTTGTAAATGATCTCATAATCATGGCCAAATAGCTTGGTCACCTATTTTTGTTGCTCCAGGGAGGAAATTATTTGTTCTAGAAAATACTTGAGGCTTTGGTGATCACTTTTAATTTGGAAGCGTTGCCCTAGAGGATAAGGATGCCAAAGATCCACGACATGCATAATAGCCAACATTTCCTTTTCAGAGATTGATTGGCCCAAATGTCTGTCTAGAAGTTGTTTTCTAGTGAAGGCCAAATGCCAACCATCTTGCACGAGGGCTGCCCCAATTCATTTTCTTGACGCATCACATTCGAAGACAAAAGGCTTGGTGAAATATGGGAGTGCTAGGATAGGCGTCATTCGCATAGCCTCTTTCAATGCATGGAAGGAGTGATCAACTACTGGAGTCCAAGTGAAGGCATTCTTTCTAAAGAGAGCAGTGAGAGGTGCTACAATTTTTCCATAATTCTTAACAAACTTGCAATAGTAACCCGTTAAACCCAGAAATCCATGAAATATCTTAAGTGTTTTAGGACGAGGCCAATCCTGTATAGATTCAATTTTTTTAGGATCCACCCTTACACCATCCTTGCCATCAATTTGACCCATGTATTCCACTTCGAAGGCTCCAAAGGCACATTTAGGCTGTTTGAGGAAAAGTTGGTGCTGAGAGAGTAGATGGAGGGCTTGATCCACATGGCCGAGATGGGATGTCCAAGTTTTACTATAGATGAGAATATCATCAAAGAAAACTAATACAAAATGACAAAGAAAAGGATGAAATACATGATTCATGAGACTTTGGAAAGTGGGAGGGGAATTACATAGGCCAAAGGGCATGACCAATAATTCATAGTGACCCTTATGAGTTCTAAAGGCAGTCTTGGGAATTTGTTCTTCTTTCATACAGATCTGGTGGTAGCTAGAATGAAGATCAAGTTTAGTAAAGTACTAAGCACCACTCAATTCATCCAAGAGATCATCAATGATAGGAATGCGAAACTTGTCTTTGATGGTGAGTTTATTGAGGAAGTGAAATTCTAGACACATGCACCAAGTACTTTCTTTCTTGAGTACCATGACCATAGGAGAAGAATAGGGGCTAGTACTAGGACAAATAACACCCACTTTGAGCAATTCTTGAACGATTTTCTCAATTTCATTCTTTTGGGAAAAGGGATGACGATAAGGGCGAACATTTAGAGGAAGATTGTCGGGGACAAGAGGAATGGCATGATCATGAACACCATGGGAAGGGGGAAGTCCTTGGGGAGTTAAAAAAAAAACTTGGTGTTTGGATATGATAGATCAGAGGTCAAGATGCATGGAGGGTGTCTCAACTGCTTGAATGGAATGGAGTTGGGCATTAATACCTGAATGAACTTTTTTGAGAAGTTTTTTCATTCGATGGGAATTGATGATCTCAGGGGAACCTGTTGTGATTCATTGGAACTGATATTGTTGTCCCTCCTATTGGAATTGCATGGTTAATTCCTTAAAATCCATGAGAATGGGGCCCAAAGTGCGTAACCATTAAACACCTAGCACAATTTCACAATCACCCATATCTATAGAAAACATATGGGATTTCAAGTTATACTGACCAATTTGGAGCCACACATTTTCATAACGTCCTCCACATTTCATGGACCCTCCATTGGCAATCACAATTTGAAAATTATTGACGGCACAAATATAACAATTGACTTCTTGGGAAATGCGGTGATGAATAAAATTATGGGTGCTACCACTGTCAACAAGGATGATGACTTTCTGATTCTTAATGTAACCAATTAACTTGAGGGTCCGGGGAGAAAAGAAGCTAGTGAGGGAATTTAGTGAAATCTTCGGTTCAACTTCTAGTGGATCAGAGGGTGGAGTCAGATCAATAGGGGGTTGGTAGCTCGTCCAAAGGGGGAATAACTGTCTCCTCTTTAGAAACATCCTCAATCATGGACATAAAAATCTTTTGTTCCTTACACTTATGCCCTAGAAAATATTTGTCATCACAATTATAGAAAAGACTCTTGAGTTGGCATTCAACCATTTTTGCCCGGGTTAATTTTTGGATATTGAGGGGGTTTGCAGGAGGGGTAGGAGTGGTGGTTTTAGGGYGRTGAATAAAATATGGTTTTCTAGTYTGGGAGGAGACAATATCTATTGGGCTTCCTTGGCTCRTTAAGTAGCTTCCAACCAAGTTTGGGGGGCGGGCCATGAGAACATGGGCACAAATTTAATCTTTTATACCACTGATAAAGAATTCTTGGAAGGCGAAATCTGACATGCCCTCCATTATAAAATCTAAGTGCTCAAAGGCTGCAATAAATTCTTCCACTATCCCTGACTGCTTCAACTTGGTCAATCGATCTAAATTATGGGTGTCATAATCAAAGTAGTCATAAAGATATGCAACAAACTGTGTCCAATCCACATACCCTTGGTGTGCATTTCTAAGCCATTCCCACCATTGCTAGCATTCCAGATCAAAATGTAGGATACCATAATGAATCTTGGCTAAATCATCAATAATTCCATGCAAAGAGAAATAATGTTCTATTTGAGTGACCCATCCTGTGGGATTCGAGCCATTTAATTTGTTCACCTTAATTCTGGGAAGGATGCATATCGAGGAAGGTGGGTGGAATGAGGACCTTGGTAATGGAAAGAGTCATTGTCTTCCTAATAGGAAGGTTGTTCAGAATAGGTAGGGTTCAAGGAGCTACTCATCAATTGGGAGAGTGTGTCTTTGATGTGGGCACATTGGTCCTGTACGGTATGAATAGAGGAATTGAGCTTGCCAAGGTTAGAGTTGATAGCCTTGATGTCCTCCTTGTTTTGGATATTCTTTACTATCAAGGTATTAAGTTCTTGGGTGCGGGTGTTGGCCATTTGGGTAGAGGAAAAAATAGGCAGACGAGCCCACACTAAAAATTTTACAGGTTAGGGGTATCATGGTAGATGGGGAAAAGAGAGGAATCCAAAGGGATATGTGGAAAATAAGGGTGTCGGGAAGGGTAGATGGGACCACAGAGAAAAATGGTGACAGGTGATAGATATCACGATGATCATGGAAAAAAGGGGAATCCAATGGGATAGGGCCCAGATAAGGGTATCAGGAAAGGGGGTTGGTTCCACAAAAACAATTGTCTTAAAAATGATAGGTACCATGGGAATAAGGGAAAAGAAGGAAATCTAATGGGATAGATTCCAAATAAGGGTGTTAGAGGACCACTATACTCTATTTTTATTTTATTTTTACTCCAACGGAGTTATACTCCGATAGGAATAATACTGTAGTAACGAAATGTCCAAATTATTAATAAGAATAAATGTGTAGTAATTTCACAACCTGAATGTAGAAGGAAAGGTTGCACGACAATAGATCTTGTCTGTTCCTTTTATGTTATGTTTCCATCCCAAGGGTTAGGGTGTTGAGGGTTTCTATAGACAAGGGTTTTCCCTATGCTATATCTCTCTGGTATACTTGTGGGGTCAAACAATAGTACTCGGCCCAATATCTCAGGGCACCAATTAAGGAGGCTAGATCGTACCCTTAGTTGTACTAATTGATTACCCAACTACTAGAGGGTATATTCTCAAGTGGTTTTCTCTATGGCACTATAGCAGTTAGGAAATCGATCAGTTTATCTATGGAGGGCTTCAAGAAATCTTGGCCAATTCATATACAGGTGTTGTTTGATGTGCTACCACTCGAAGGGGTACCAACATGGGTTACAAGGGTGGCCAACAATGTGCGCTTAGGAACCACTTGTAGTTCCTTCATGTATGCTTCCCCAACTGTGGATTTATGTGTTGAACAAGAGATCTCTATAGTTTTAAGATGCCAGAACACGTCTCTACCCTGAAAAAAATAACCCACAATTACTGCCAAGGAAAATATTGAGAAGAGCAACACCAAAAATGATACCTTTATTCAAGAAAGCAATGTTCACTTGCCTCTTCAAGGGGGAAACCTCTAGAAGAGAAGAGCTCTATTACAATAATTCTCAAGACAAAAATTCTCATTCCTCCTACTCTTATTTATACTAATTCTATCTTCTAAAGAACCTTCTAGCGGAAGATCTTTCTAGAAGCGAAAGCTTCTATTAGGTCTTCTTACATTGTCTTGTTCCCATTTATTAAATAGGCCTTATAAACTAATGTTGGCCTTTATTACATTGAAAATATATTATTCTATCTATGTGAGGGGTTAGGGAGTTTAGGTCCCTAACATAAGTCAATAATTGCTTAAGCTTAGTTAATGATTACTCACATTCTTTAGTCTAGTCAAAATTCACTCCTTTCTTTTGAAAATAAGTGATTAGATTAGTAATATTGGGGAATCCCTTCATAAATCTTCTATAATAACCAGCCATGCCCATAAAACTACACACCTCATGCACATTCTTTGGTGTCAACCATTTAGTGATAGCTTATATGTTTATAGGATCTAATTTTTTCCATGAAATACATATCCCGGGGAAACCCATTGGGTACTTCCCCTAATTTCGAGGATGGGTACCTTGAGTAAATCCAATTTTGTAGAATCTTGAGTCTTTGTCAACATGAAGCTTAAGGACATTATAATAATATACTCATTAAGAGCTCAACATGTCATTTGCGGGAATTGAACATGGGTGGGAAGGATAACAATCATTTCTCCCAACCATCTAAGCTAGACCCAATTAACATCATTGTAGTATCTAATACAATTCCATCAGGAGAAATAATACGTGTCGAGCAGTGAATCTCTAATTGGAATAATGAACATTTATACCTCTCAACATAAATATTGTTTTCCCTCAAGCACTCTAAAACTAGATTTAAATGCTCATCTAGGGTACTCTTACTATATATTAAAATATCATCTAGAAACACATGAACAAACTTGTTCAAATATTTTCTAAACATTCCATTCATTAAACTCATGAAAACATTAGGGTCATTGGTTAACCCAAAAGGTACAACAATAAACTCATAATGTCGAAAGCAAGTTTGGAAGGTAGTCTCTTGAATATTTTCATCCTTAACCCTCAATTGGTGATATCTGGATCACAAATCAATCTCAAAAAATATTGCAGATCCCTCCATCTAGTCAAAGAGATCAACACTATGCGACAAAGGATAATAATTTCTAACTGTGATCCTTTTCAATTGTCTATAATCAATGCACAATCTCAAGGAATTGTCTTTTTTCTTCATAAATACCATAGGTGCACCCCATTGTGAAATGCTAGGTCTAATCATACATAGGTCCAAAATATCTTGAAGTTGCACTTACAACTCATAGAAATCAAGTGTAGTCATATGACGAGGCACTTTGGACATGGATTTAAAATCAAGATTGAGTTCAATATAGAAATCGACTTCCTACTTAGGTAGAAGTCTTAGTAACTCAATAAGAAATACATTCGAAACTATGATAAAATAGGGTAAATATCCAAAGATGCATGATCGCCTTCATTCAAAACCATCATTGCATACATTTGATAACCTTTCCCTATATTTCACTTCAATTATAGGGACAATATCTATCTTAATGAAACATGCCTATTCTTTCCATGAAGGGTCATTGATTGTCCCAGATAATCCTAAAATGCAATATCTTTCCTAGAAAATCCAAAACATCCCAATGGGTTTGAAGACAATCCATTTCTATGATTAAATGATAGTAACCAAGAAAAATCAAATAATTATCTATATTCATACTGCATACCCCAAGATCCAAATTCACTACAAGGATAACACCTTGTAGCAAAGGTTTTTACGAAACCCCAAACAATTTATCCTTTCTCTATTTATAGCGAAGGTTATTAGTGGAGGCGGGTGGTCGGTGGTTTTTGCGAAGGTTTTTTTTATCGGTGCTCATATAAGGAACATACGCCCCGGTGCTCTAGTTTCTTCGATGGGCAAAAGCCGACAAACAAAATTCTGACAGACCATCAATCTTCAGACTTCGGGATGTTATTACAACTTGTGTGGGATACACCCCAATGACAATCCTCTGATATACATTGTCTGATAATTATTTTGATGTTCGGACTTCGAGAGAGTGTTCACTAGTTACATGTTTGTCTTCCTCAATCAGGAATTTCCAAATAGTGAAGTTTTGATAGCCCCTGGACTTGGTTATATGGATGCATACTTGATTTATTTTTTTATGAGAGTCCCTTAAAAGGACATTATAATTGGTTTCATCTTGAGGAAAGGGGCTAATGAGACTCTTAGGAAACCTCAAAAGGACCGTTGACTAGTGTAGCTATCCTTTGATAAGTTAGGACTGCATAAAGATAATAGTAGTTCCTCTACAATTACCTAGCTAAGTCAGTAGTGAGAAAATACTGTTACTTAAAATTTTGATAGGGGGACCCATTGGAATCCCTAATACAGGGAATTTCAATGGGTAGTTGTGGGGGGCACAACAAGTTGCTGCAAACAAATAACATTTTTCTAATGTTGGAATATCTAGTTCTAACACAAACTCAAACTTGAGACAACAATTTGCCAAACTAAATGTCATGACTATGAGAACTAAATTCTTTCAACTAAACATACATCAATTTTTTCATGACATGACAATCTCTAAACACATTACTTGACTTCACTGACTTTGATATTTTACAACAATAACATTCCATGTCATGTATCTTAACATCTCATAAAACTAACTTTTATTTTCAAGTTTCACAATGACCTTACAAAAACTTATGCATACCAAGAACTCTCCATTGACACTTGAGCTAACTTGAAATTAAATTTTCTTGACATTTAAAAATTACAATGTGACCCATTATAAGAATTCATTTCAACCTTGGCAGCTCATATTTTCTCTCTCATTTGATTCATCGTGTTTCTACAAAATATTTCAGCTTTGATACTTATCCATGTGTGATAAAAAAAATAAAATACTTGTCGTTTTATTTTCAATGTTTCACTCTTGCTTCCTTTGAGTTCACACATTACACACTTGAGTTGGACTTTGACTAATGTGAACCCCATTTATTGAGCCATGTGCTACTCCTCTTATTGTAGGCTATATGCTCTTTTGCTTCAGCATGATGTTGGAAAAATTCATCAGCATTTTCACATTTTCCTCACTCACATCCTCAGTCAGCATTTTCACATTTGCTTTTTTCACCTTTGTCATCTCTAAACTTCAAATCAGATACCAATGAAATCTTGTGATGGTCATACATGAATAACTGATCTCCATCATAAATTTCATCATCATATGCTAAACTCCTAAAAATCCATGAGCCCGTCAAAATTCTTATCCACATTACAAATCATTTGCTCAACATTGTCCCCGTCAACTAATCCTAACCTAGTGAGCATGCTCTTCAACTCTATGGTAAGTTGGATATGGTAAAGGAAGCTAAGAAATATTGTTGGATCCCCTTATCAAAGATGAAATGCAAGTCTCGGAGTCCAATAGGTGGAAACACCACCACTAGTGCATATTTTACTAGTGAATTTCTATTTTTACCCCTAGTTGTAAACTCACACAACTTGGGGGGTGACAAGGGAAAAGTTTTGCTTGGGTATGGTAAAGTGCAAACGGGTTGGCACAAATTGAATTGGAAAAGGTAAGGAAATCGGAGGTTGTAGCATGTATTCAACTATAAAAATTGATCTTATTTACAGTAATCACTTCAATTTGCTTATCATCTTCCCTATATATGTTTATATTGTTAATTTGGTTCTAATATTTGCATTGTTGAGCAAAGAATTAGTATAATTGAAATTATGTCTTATGTTAGCTAATTTATGATTTTGTTTTAAAGTTTTGGTAGCTAACTTGTTGTCATAGCCAAGGTGAAAATGATTCTTAAGCTAGTGAAAATTGCTTTATGATTTATGTTTCTTTTTTAAAAAAATACAGCAATGCCTTCAAGAGGATTATAAAAGTTCCCTTCTCATCTATAACAGGGTTGTTCCAATTTGTATTATGAGGGTAACAGATTTCTTTCCCATGAGTAATTGTTCTTTGTTCTTCAATATGTAATTTTTTAATTTCATTATGGTTTAGCTGTCAAATTTTCTTATGTTTGTTAAATTATTGTATTGGTATGGTGCATGGTTAAAAGTGGGTGATAGCTTCCATACTTAATAATTGTTTAGTGGTTTATAAAAATTCCTCAACCAAGTAAATTATTGTTTGGTTTGTATTTAGCATAGGATTTTTAATTTCTTAAGGTGTAGTGGTTATGTTTAAATTGATACTCTTTGCCCAAAAGAATAAGGGCATTACCCATTAATACAATTTTAGTTTTTATGCCTTTGAGAATAAAGTTACCACATCAAGTGGAAACCAATGGCTTGATAATCTTGGTTGTAATTTTATATTGGCTCGGTAGTTTTATTTGTAGTTGTAGCTATTCTTTAGATGGAAAAATGGATGTGTAAATTATGTATGTTGAAGTTAGAATTGTATGCATATATGTAGCTTTTCTTTAAAAGATCTGAAAAATCATAGAAAGAATTACAGGGTGTAAATAACCACAATATGATTTATACGAAATTATATCTCTATTCAACAATGCATAAATAGATTGATTGTTAAAGCTACAAATGAACTCTTCTTTTATGGTTCATAAGGTAGTGGATAAACAATTTAGGTAATGGATATTGAATTGGCATTAATAGATGTTATTGATACATAATGAGTATATGTTTAATATAGTTAATGAATTGAATGGTTTCATTTGGTCATTGAAACCATTGATTGTTTCTATTAGCTTGATTTCATATGATCAGGTGTTTTCATTGTTGTAGAAAAGAATGTTAAAATTTATACGATTTGATTGTGATTATATATAATATTGAGATTATTGAACTTGATCTTTAATGGTTATGAGAATTGGCAATTCCTAATAGTTAGCCATGAGGAAAAAGTAGAGTTCTTTGGATATGTCTTAGCACATTGTGAATGAGTTAGAGAATAAATATGGGATTTTGGCATCAACAACTTGATTACGATATGAAGTTGGATTTGTAGGAGATTGGATAAAAGCTTAAACACACCAACAATGTTTGGATGACCTCATTAAGAACTATAGTTTGACTCTGAATACCTTATTGGTTATGGTGTCAATAGTGATAAGATTGAATCTTTTATGGAAATTTATTCTAGATTGGAAGTGCTTGTGTTTCCCATATAAATGTTTGTATTTATGCTTTGTCACTCAAAGAAAAAATTGTCTTATATTTTCTCATTGGTTTGAAATTTGTTTATTATTTCTTTGGTTTGTGTGGTGAACCAAGTCGAATCATCGGTTAAATAGCCAATATAGGTAAGACAACAGCTTATAATCCATAAAGGATAATATATTAAATAGTGTATATGAATATGAGATGATGAGATACAATAAGAATGAGGGCCTTATATATCCACGCAGGGGTTCCCTTCCATGAAGAGTCGTGACCTTTCATTGGGAAGGTGTCTCTTCATTAATTATTCATTAACTATTATAATGTATTTATATTATTATATATTATGTTCATAACATTGTCTTCCCCTTAAAAATGATTTGTCCTCAAAGCATACTTATGGAAGACTTATCTCTTGATCTGGCTTGTAATATCATCTCCTTATTCTTTATTCCTGAATTAGTGATCGTTGAAGACTTGAAACAATAGGATCTTCTAAGCACTGTGTAGAACTTGAATATTACAAGCATTGCATAGAACTTGAATATTTCCTTCCTTAAAATCCATTTTTTTTTAATTTGAATTGACCTTATAATTATTATACTATCCCTTTAATAATAATAAGACTTAAGCTTCTTGAATTAGTGATCGTTGAAGACTTGAAACAATAGGATCTTCTAAGCACTGTGTAGAACTTGAATATTACAAGCGTTGCATAGAACTTGAATATTTCCTTCCTTAAAATCCATTTTTTTAATTTGAATTGACCTTATAATTATTATACTATCCCTTTAATAATAATAAGACTTAAGCTTCTTGACTTAATAGATATCTCCCTCTAATATTTCTTTATATTATTTTAAGAAAATAATACTTGATAATTCTTCTTTTTATATATAGAGAGTTTAAAAACTTGAATATTTTCTTTAAACTTTACCAAAAGTAATTTTATATTCACTTAATCTCTTCTTCTTCTTTTTTTCCTTGGTAATTAATGAAAAATAATTTAATATTACCTTCACACTTTCCAAAAAAACTCTTTTAGTTATACTACTTCTTTTTTATATATCTTTTCACTTCAATTTTTATAATCCTTTTTATACTTTATAAAAAGTACCTTATAAATCTTTTTTATACCCTTCACTATTTGTTAGCGGCGGTTAGGGCTCAACAAACGCGACCCTAAGTTTTGTGAAATACTTCTTTAGAAGAAAATACACACACACACATATATATTATATATGGTATGGAATACCATGGGCTAATGGTTTTCCAAAACCATGGGATGGTAAATCTCCAAAAGTAAAATAAAATATTCACTTTTCCTCTTCTTTGAAACTTTTTCTTTTAAATTATTTTTTCTCACTTTTTAAATGACAATTAACTTAACTAATGTCAAATTTGGAATATTTCTTTCAAACTTCTTGGTGTGCACTTATACTTCTTCACGTGCCCCTTAAGAAAAAACTTTTCTTTTTTTCTTTTTTTCTTTCTTTTTTTTTC
>JASDQU010284287.1:0-14519 GCA_032191745.1 Picea mariana
CGTGTCCTCTGTGTCCTGTTTCCGGGGGTCGCCGTGCCCGTGTCCGACACTCGTATTTTCGTGTCCTCCGTGTCCCGTGTCCACGTGTCTGGTGACTTAGTTAGTTGATAGCTTCTAGGATCACCCTATGTGCCTTTATGTCTGACTTCTCCAATGCTACATGTACTACCGGATCTACCACTAGCTGCACCTGTTGTGTGCCCTGCACTGCAATTTGTGCTGGTGTTGGAGCTGGAACACCATTGGTCACGATATCCCACAAGTCTTGCTCCTTCATGAGCAATGTTAGTCTTGCCTTCCAAGGCAGGAAATTTGGAACTCCATCAAATCAATCCTCAACCTTTGCATTGATGATTGACTTGGTTGTCCTGATCTTTGTCCTTCAAGCTCATTGAAATAATCTGCACTGAATAAATTGGATCTGCTTTTCTCTCAGGGCAAGAGCTCTAATACCATGTTAATTACTTTAACACCAACAACTAGATAAACAGATCAGATCTAGATTACACTACTGGAATTAATTTACTTCTTTCCTGCAGTGGAAAACAAGAAAAGCAATCACATGTGCACAATTATTTTTTCTTCTCTTCAAGATCAGTTCTTCATTCAAAATAAATTTGAAACTTACAAGAGATCTTGTACTCCGGCAAATGGCTCTAAGAAAGAAAACCCACAAACACTCTGCAAACCTAATAAATCACAGTGCCTCGATCTACGTGCTGTTGATCTACTGAGGTTGTCCATACAAATATGTACAAATATGTACAAACTACATGGCCTGCTATACATTTGATCTGCTGCTGTAATAAATCTTTGCAACTCACACATCCTACCTCAATTTATGTGCTGCCTCGAAACATGTGCTGCCTTGATTTGTGTGCAGTTGTTGCTGCCTTGTTCTCTCCTCGCCAAATTACTCACTCTGCTGTGAATAATGAATGTGTGTCTTGACTCCTACCTTTGTTGTCCTTTTGTAACATTGAGTTGAGCCAAATCCCTAATCTCAACAGATGAGATTAAATCTCACTGTCCCGTTAGATCAATAACTCATATTTAATTTAAGTCACTAGTGCCAAAACTTAAGAACATTATAAATTAAAATCACTTTATAAAAGAACATTCACTTTATTAATTAATTAATTAAGTCAATTCCCAAAAAGCATAGAAGTCATTAAATGACCATTTCCACAAGTTAGACACCCCTTGTGGAAATACCTGTCTGAGCTACAGTCATCAACAATTAATTAGAGCAATCCTGAAATAGGGGTTAAAAGTTTTTCCTAAATAGATCAAAGTGTCATAGCTAGAAGACGTTACTCCAAAATTATTTGTCAGTATCTGAGTAAAGATGAGCTTGCCATTGATGATGAAGCTATGAAAACGCTGATCAAACTTCCATGATTTGTATGTTCTTTCAATCTATCTATTCTTTGACATCAATGGTGATATTTCCCCTCTCCAACTGGATATGTTGCAAATGGCTGCAGAATAAGTCAGTAATATGCAAGTACATGACGCATACAAGTTGTTGGGGGCTCAACTATAATAGAAAGAAGTTTGCAATAGTCAAGTTAATACCATAACAAGAGGGTTAAATAATTATTTTTCTGGAGAGCTCTGGCTTGGGATTGCTTTACACCTAAGAGAAGCGATGCTCTTAATACTGCAAGCTCTATTTAGTTGTCTACAAGTGTCGATTTCCACAATAGACAACAGCATTGCAAATTCAGTACAATCCAACCAAATCTTTGTAAAATATGTCCATGCTCAAAAGCATATGTGTGAGACTCTATTTCAGCCTTCCTGCGATCTTTTAAGAGGCTTAAAGGATTTTACCAAGATGGCCGGTGCCTAGTGATCTGTATCGAGTCTTTTGTTATAGCCATAACTCCATCTGAACCTTTTGTTGTTGCCATAACTCCATTTGAAGTTATATGTCAGGCCCAAATCCCCTGTGTCTGCTAGAACAAGTTCTCTCATTTCCAAATCTAATAATCACATAATAAAACTAGCAGAGAACAGTGAATTATATGTTGTAATTGCGGCAGAGACACAAAAGGCACAATTTTTTAAGATCTTCTAGTGCCTTTGATCCTCAAAGTTATATGCCGATGTACTGGATCTGGTCGTCACTGTCCATATCCCTTGCTCCAAGATAACTGCTTCATTTTGCAAGTATGTCCACTATTTTATTGTCTGTCCTGGACCACTTTAATTACAAAGCATTCAAATTTTTTTAATGAAACCCAAGGCTTCATTTTGCAAATCCGTATCTTTTCGTCCCATATCTCCCAAGTAATATAACCATATATCATAGGCTCTTGACTACCCAATTCCAAAGCTATTCTGATGCCTACAATCATTGCTAAGAATTTAGCAACACCTGGTTTTATTTCTAAAGAAATATGTTGTACCCCTTTGGCTTTTCTATCGTTCCCCTACTACTGTGGTTTCTTTTAACTGCTTCATCAAAAAATTTAAAAATCCATTTACATATTTTTTTTATTTCTAAAATAGTAGATACCTTGATTCTGTCCTTTTCTTGATACCTTTGTTCCAATTTTAGCATTTTTAATAAAATCTACCCCTCATATTCAATCTGGATCCTGCCCTTAGTCACATCCAGCATTTTGGCCAATATGCGATTTGCAAAGAAGTTGGCAATGATTGAGATCTATTCTGGGATATTCATGATATCTTGGAAGAAAATCCTCCACCTGGCAAGCTGAATTCTCCAAATGATATATCTGCACAGAGTATCATCAGGTGATGAATCTTCCACTCCAGGCCATAAATATGCACTAACTCCCCCAGAGGTAGGGGAATTAGCAGAAACAAATAATAATAAATAGTCCTGGCTACTAAATGCAGGGCTATCAATGCACATGACTTACAATGATTATCTAGACTTATGTTTATGTTTCGTTTTGCTTCAAGTCAGGAATAGTTTCACTATGACCATTCATCTTTGTAAGAATAGAGACTGTCAGCATACTGCACAGTAATTTCTTGTGCAACGGTCTTGGAGATAAAGTTGGTGGCAGAAGAGCAGTCACGACACAAGAAAAGATTCTTGACGATCAGACAGAGGTACCCTGTGATGTGTTGACAAGCCCGAAGGCCACAGCCAGCTTCTTCCTCTGGTGCCAAAAAGTTTTTTTTCCTTTTGCTACTCCTCCAAATCATTCTGCACAGCTATCGTGTTGGGTACATAGCCTGCCGCCTTCATCTGCCGAGACAATGTATTTAACATTGCATATATTTCATGTACTTCTGGGTGCGATTTGTCTCCAACATGAAAAGTATGAACCTGTTTATTGATCTCAATCCAACTGCATCCAGGAAACCTTTTAATCTTCCTGTTTTTCATGACTCTCCGCACATTTTCAAGGTCATCCCATCTGCCAGCTGTGGCATAGATGTTTGACAGGAACACACAAGATATACCGTCACTAGGGTTCAGATTAAAAAGGCTCTCTGCCACATGTTCACCTAGCTCTATATTGTTGGGGTTTTTACACACACCAAACAAACACCTAAACACAGAAGCATCAGGTTTTATTGGCATTTTATTGATGAAGTCTCGTGCCTCATCCAGGCGCCCAGAACGCCACGAAGGTTAACCATGCAGCCATAATATTCCATAGTTGGCGTAATGCAATAATGGTGCCTCATGCAATCAAAGTATTGCAGACCATCATCCACCAGACCTGCATGTTAGCATGCAGAAAATACACCAAGGAAGGTGACATCATTTGGGCCTCTGCCAGAGTCCTGCATTTGCTCAAAAATTCCAATGGCATCCTTGCCACAACTGTTCATGGCATATCCTCCTATCATCACTGTCCAGGACACCACATCTGGTTGATGCATTTTGTCAAACATGTGGCATACAGTCTCTGTACTTCCACCTTTGATATACATGTCTACAACTGCACACCCCATAAAGATATCATACTGAAATCCACCTCTAATTACTTCTTCTTGGAACTCCCTGCACTGTTCCAGAGCCGCTTAGCTGGCACGCGCCAGGAAAACACTAACAAAGGTTTGTGCACTGGACTTCACGCTCGACACTTTCATCTGTTGAAAGAGCTTCAGCGTTTCCTCGCCAGGCCCATTCTGTGCATATCCAGCAATCATCGTATTCCACGAAACCAAATTTCGTTACGGAATTTTCTCAAAGAGTTCCACGGCCTCTTCAACAAGCCCATTTTGCACATATCCTGCAAGCATGCAATTCCAGGAGACCAAGTTTCACTTGGGTATCATGCGAAGCAGCCTCGGGGTTCCGTCAAAATACCCATTATGGGCATATCCTGCAGTCATCGCATTCCACGACACCACGTCCCGTTCAGGCATTTTCTCAGACACCTTCACCACCTCGTCGACAAATCCATTGTCTACATATCCTGCAATCAAGGTATTCCAAGTGATCACATCTCGTTTAGGCATTTTATCAAACAGATTGCGTGCAAACTCTATACTTCAACAGTTTAAATACATGTCAACAAGGGTATTTCCCACATAGACATCGGATACGATCCCACTACTAATTATATCTCGATGTATCTCCTTGCCTAGTTCAAGAACACCCAAAGAGACACACGCCGGGAGAACACTTGCAAGGGTAAATCTATTGGGTTGAAATCCTACCCCTTGCATCTGGTAAAACAGTGCCAATGCTTCCTCGGCATTCCCATGTCTGGCATAAGCTGCAATTACCACAGTCCAGGAGGTAAAATCGCGTTCCGGCATCTGATCGAAAACTCTGCGAGCATCTGCCAGGCTCTCTAATTTCCCATACATGTTAACAAGCGCGCTTTCTAAGAATTTGTTTTGTAATTTCCCCATTTCAATCATGCGGGCATGAACTATTTTACCTTCTGGGATTTTTATTTTTTTGCAACGCAGCCATGCAAGGAAGAAGCGTATGTAGAAGAATCGATTGTTGCTGGTTCGTAACATGTAAAAAGCTAAGCGCCTCTTTCAATTGACCTGACTTACAGAGCGTTTTGAGGTACTGGGAAGAATGACTGTAGTCGTAATTGCGCTCTGTTTTAATGGCAGTATTCGTAATAGTGTTTCTAGGTTGAAGTTGAAGTCTTGGTGTGGTAATGGACGCCATCATCTTGCTCATAATCTTCTTTTTGTTTTTGGCTTGTTGATGGTTGCGCCATTGCGGTGTGGTTGGCGAGCAGTCAAGCTGAAAGAGGCTCTGTGACCATTGTTATTATTCAGCGATCCGTTTTAAGTGAAGTCGGTGAAAATATCTGTCATCTGTAAAAATAAAGAAAACTATACCAAAGATTAATATCGWTGGTCCCGTAGCTCAGTTGGTTAGAGCATTGGTCTTATGGCACCATAAGAGCAAGCCGAAGGTCGCGGGTTCGAGCCCCGCCGGGACCACTTATTTTATTTTAATCGCATCGTATAAACATTTTACTATTTAAACATTTTTTAACATCCACACAGCATTTAAAAATACAATTTAAGTAATGTAAACGTTTTACTATTTTAACATTTTTTAACATCCACACAGCACTTAATCAATTTATGCATTTAAAAATACAATTTAAGCAATGAAAAATTGTCATTTCACCAAGAATTGCATAACTAAAATTTGATAATAATTGCTGGAAAAAATCTATCGCGGGTTCGAGCTCCGCCGGGACCACTTATTTTATTTTAATCGCATCGTATAAACATTTTACTATTTAAACATTTTTTAACATCCACACAGCATTTAAAAATACAATTTAAGTAATGTAAACGTTTTACTATTTTAACATTTTTTAACATCCACACAGCACTTAATCAATTTATGCATTTAAAAATACAATTTAAGCAATGAAAAATTGTCATTTCACCAAGAATTGCATAACTAAAATTTGATAATAATTGCTGGAAAAAATCTAGCTAGATTCAAATGATGATTGAGAAAAAAATTAAATTACTATTTAAACATTTTTTAACCTCCACACAGCATTTAAAAATACAATTTAAGCAATGTAAACATTTTACTATTTTAACATTTTTTAACATCCACACAGCACTTAATCAATTTATGCATTTAAAAATACAATTTATGCATTTAAAAATTGTCATTTCACCAAGAATTGCATAACTAAATTTTGATAATAATTGCTGGAAAAAATCTAGCTAGATTCAAATGATGATTGCGAAAAAATTAAAAAATTTAGAACATTTAAACTTGTTTGTTTTTATTTGTTCACAATTCCCTCAAACTACAAAATTGGTATAAATGTTTTACTATTTCAACAATTTCTAAAGGTTTTCCTTATTTTCACATTTTCTAAAGGTTTGCACTTATTCAATTTATGCATTCAAAAATACAATTTAAGCAATGGAAAATTGTCATTTCACCAACAATTGCATAGCTAAATTTTGATGATGATTGCTGGAAAAAATCTAGCTAGATTCTAATGATGATTGTTGGAAAAAATCTAGCTAGATTCTAATGATGATTGCGGAAAAAAGTAAAAAATTTAGAACATTTAGATTTGTTTGTTTTTATTTGTTCTTTAATCCCAATCGACAATTCCCTCAAGCTACAAAATTGGTGCCCAAGAGATCGACTAAGTTTTACTATTTTAACATTTTCATTTTCTAACATCCACCACACTTAATCAATTTATGCATTCAAAAATACAATTTAAGCAATGGAAAATTGTCATTTCACCAACAATTGCATAGCTAAATTTTGATGATGATTGCTGGAAAAAATCTAGCTAGATTCTAATGATGATTGCCGAAAAAAAGTAAAAAAATTAGAACGTTTAGACTTGTTTGTTTTTATTTGTTCTTTAATCCCAATTGACAATTCCCTCAAACGACAAAATTGGTGCCCAAGGGATCGACTAAGTTTAGTGAGTCAAAATGTTCTTGTGTTTTCTTTTCATTTTCTCGAGGAAAAAAATCGCAATTTTTTTAAAACAAAAACTGAGGAATATTATATTAAAAGGGTTGTAGCATCACTAGCAACAAGCATGCAAAAAGCACTGAGATAGAGTTTCAAGCAAAATTGGCAACTCTTGCAAGCCATATTAAAGAGTTTGTGAATTTCTATAATTATTGCATCCAAGTTGTTCTTGCAAGTAAATTGTTTGATAAAAACACCTAGTATTCTAATAACCTAAAGCATAAAGATTATTAGAAGACATGATGGATAGTGGCCTCTTCCCAGCGAACATTGGAGGGAAGGGAATTCTACTAATCAACCTCCATGTCTTCTTTCATCTTATGAAGTATCTCCTCTTCTTTGAAGTCATTGTGAGTTGAGTCGATTGACATCTATTGGTTTGAGGCGAAGGAGAGAGATGGTTTGAGGCGGAGGAGAGAGAATCTTTGTGAAGATTAAGAACTAGATTCATAAGCATGTTGCACTCTACTTCAAGAACATCCAATTTATGTCTTTGTTGGACTAGAATATTCATGATTGTCGCACCTTAAGAAGCACATTGATGTTTGTTTTCGCGGACATTAGAGGTCACCAAAAACATGGATGTTTTATTACTCTGAATAGTTTCTTTGTTTTGCGGAGTTCTTTGAACCTCTTGTAAATCCCTATAATCCATAAAATTTGAATCCACAACAAGAATAATTGCAAGTGGCAAAGTCAAATGGGGGCCAAACTGACTTGAACTATTTCCAACACATAGAGTAGTTTATAAACTCCACAGGCCAAGAAGAAAAATCACTAGGACATTGCCCTTCCAGAGCTTTTTGTTACATGAACTGAGAATTCCACAAGATCCAATCCCAAACATAACCATAATACTATATCGAGAGCCAAAGAGATGGACTCAACAAGGGAATAGAGAAAGACACTGCGCCAAAACCAGAGCCCTAAACTAGGCTCCAAATTTCGAAATGCAAATACGTTCCAGCAACCAGAGAACTCCATAAATTAAGCACTGAAAACACCCATAAACTGCAACCCAAGGACCAAGATCTCAATGCACCAATGAGAGAATCAAGTAAGCTCTTCCCAAGTGAGCTCAATTCTAATTAGGAATTACAAAGCCGTATCAAAATCCAACCTGTGTCTCTCTCATTTTCCCACCTCACTAATGAGAAGCCATAAAGAGGGAATCAAAAGGTAGGACAATGATTAACTCTCGCATGTAGCAAGGGTGAGGTTGTGTCCTTGCAAGTCCCTTCCCCACACTTGAAAATTAAAATGAGGTTTGTTTAAACATGTGTTGTTTAATGAGGACTCATCATGGTTTGTGATTCAAATGGCTTATAAACTTAGGGGATATGACAAAATCAATGCCCCAAATGTTTTTCCATGACCCCTTGTAAGAGAGATGGTGCTTCATTGGCTAACTAATTAGCCTAAGAATTGTGTTCTCTCAAAACTTGAAAAAATGAGACCCTACTCGGAGTTTTAACTTATTTGTTTATTCTTGCGATGATTGAGGCTAGCTTATTGTCTTTCAAAGTTGAATTCAGAGCCATTGATTTGATTATGACACTTGAGTCTCTGATAACGATCAATAACTTTATGTTGGAGTCCTTTGTGAGAAGGAAGCCCTAAACAATGGCATAGGACTAGGTTTGGTTGTTTGAAGATGTTCATAATTCCTAGACAAAGGTTGACTCAATTTTTCTCTCAGAATCAAATATAATCTGCCCCATACCTTCCACCCCTAAAATAACAATTTTATTGATAACAACAAAATTACATTTTCAGCAACAATTCAACAATCTTTACAACATTAAAAAATAGTGTTTTAAAAAGGATGCTATATCATCAGAGACCATGTTCTACATATAATCTCAAACTAGTACCATGTATCATTAATCGAATAGATCTCAAAGGGGCATATCCCTTCCATAACCTACTTTTCAAAAAGTACAACAAAATTTTTTTGTAAATAGCTCATATATATGTCTATCACAAAATTTTAGGTAACTAAATCATACATATTCCCATCACTATCTTTTAGAGAAATATAACTAATGAATCATATGATCAAAGATAAACTTATAACCAAATCCATCCACTCCAAACCAACTGTGTAAATATAATCAGCAATTCCACATAGAAAGGGACCTAGACCAAAATTAAATCAAAAGCACAAAAGAAAACAAAAAGAAAAATATATACAACTGATTGTCCTTTTGGAACAATCAAGAGAAGTATCTTTTAAGAATCTAGCCATTGGCACGAAGGGATTCAAGATCACCTTCCAAGCTTTGTAACCTATACATGTTGGTTCTTATTTTTTCTACAATTTGGTAAGGACCAAGTCATAAGTTCTAAAATTTAGTATGTTTACCTTTGGGTTCATTGACTTTGTCCCACTATAAGACTAAATCACATGTTTTAAAATTATTATCACTAGAATTATGCTTGTCAAACCATGTTTTTAATATCTATTGGTGAGCAGCAAATTTTTGCTTGGCTTTCTCCCTCTCTTCCTCTAACATGAGGAGTGTATCAATTCTATTTTGAAGAGTGAGAGAAGGTTGACCTTTTGAAGCCTTGGAAACTTGTAGTGAAGGAAAGAATGCATTCGATGGAAGAACCACATTTTGGCCATATACTAAGTAGTACAGAGAAGTACCCAATGCTCCTTTAGGTGTCACTATGTCCACCCATAAAGCAATAGATAAAGCATTGTGACAATTCTCGTGGTTATCAATTTCAGTCTTCTTAATGATGTGGCTTAAGTTCTTGTTCGTTGATAAAGCTACTCCATTTCCTTAGTTGAATAACATAGAATTATACCTTTGTCTAAAGCAAATTTAAACAATAGTGAGGAAGAAAAATATGAAGCGTTATTGTGCCAATTCTTGTGGTTCTCAATTGCAGTCTTCTTAATGATGTGAATTAAATTATTGTTCATTGATTCAAGTACTGCATTTCCTTATGAACAGTGGTTAGCTGAATAACATAGAATTATACCTTTGTCTAAAGCAAATTCAAACAATAGTGAGGAAGAAAAATATGAAACATTATCAAACACAATGACCAAAGGAATCCCAAACCCGATAATAAGATGTTGTTCAAGAACTAAATGATTACCTTTTCATTCATGTGAATTAAAGACACAAACTCAACACTTTTGGTGTAGTAAGTGATAGTCAAGATGTACTTGTGCTACTTGGAAGAATGTGGGTTCATTTCTCTGATTATGTTTATTACCCATTGCGCAAAAGGTTTGTTAATAGAAACAGGTTGCAATTGTATAGATACCTTTTTCTCTCTCCCCACACTTAGTTGATATATTTTACAGTTATGAACGTAAGCATGAGCATCTTTGAAGAAAGTGTGACAGTAGTAACCATCTCTAAATATTTTGTGAGTTGTAGTTTCATCGACAAAATGACCTCCAACTGGCCCATCATGGAAATCTTGCAAGACTCTATTTGCATCATCCTTTTCCAAACAGCGTAATAAAACTCCACCATGATCCTTTCGGAAAAAGGATTCCATTCAAGAGCTTATATTGTGTATATTTTAGTTGTAAATCCCTTTTCTCATTAGAGTTCATATGAATTGGACTTGTCCCATAGTGTAAGAAATATGTCAAGTCTAAATACCATGAGTCTGAGTTGGAAAGAATATAGAGGATTTTGTTGGTAAGATCCGCAATTTCATTCTCCTATCCTTCTTCATCCCTTGATGCATAATCTTGTGATTATACTACCAACTTGCAAATTCGTTATCCACGTACAACGCTAGGTGGTTTGAACTCAAGGTCATATTCTTGGATGGTTGTCATCCAATTCCCTCTCCTCTCTCATAATTCATGTTCAACAAACAACGATTTGATAGCAGGGTGAGGGACTATCACTTTAATATGATTCTTTAAGATGCAATTTTTGAAGTGTTTCACAACCTTATATACTGCATAAACCTATTTATCTATAGCAGGATAGTTCAGTTCAGTTCCTTGTAGGTTAATAGTCATAAAGGAAATAAGTCCTTCATTGCCTTTCAAAATCCTTCTACGTTAAGAATGATCGAACACAAATGTATAAATAAGAAAGTCATGATTAAAACCAGGACAATGTAACACCAAAGCATTAGATATTGCAGCCTTGATTTTATCAAAGGATTCATTTTCTTCTTTGTTCCACTTAAATTCTCATCGTTCTTGAGCATTTTCTGCAATGGTTTTACAGTTTCAGAAAAAATTAGGTATAAGTTTACATATGAAATTAACTTTTTTGAAAAAAGATTGCATTGCCTTTTATTATGAGGAAAAGTGTTATAGCATCTTTTTCCACCTCATAGCATGGATGCACATGATCAGCCTAATTGTTTCATCCATGTCCTACTTGTAGACAAAAATCCCCCTTAGTTCCTCCTCAAAATACTTAAAAAACCTCATTTTGCAAGTCATACACTCCCTATAAGTTGTACAACTAGTGTATGATATGCTTGTTTCTCTTCTGCATCCCACGTATGCATTTATTTGGCACAAAAAGATATAAAAATGTGTATTTTTGGCGGGGTTTACGGGTTTCTCCGGCTCCTAACCCCCTATAGCCCGTGGATAACAAATCCAACTAACCTTTTGAAGTATAAATTGATTCCAAGTGGCACATTCAAAATAGAATCATTATGCTAGCAAACTTCTGCTAAGTCTGCAAGCCCCTTCCCGTGGTTTTTAAGAATTCCCTTCTTTCAGTCCTAAAAAACCATGTTTCCAACGTTCTTGCTCAATTATCGTGATCAGAAAGAGACTCCTTCTCTTTTCTGACTTTCTCACAGTGAGGATCTAGGAGGTGTGAGGCTCCTTAAGTGGCCCAAGCGAAGGAATGCAGATGTCAGTTCCGTGGAAATGTTGCAGCTACAACTAGTTATCTTTGTACACATCATTTGTTGCTTCAATTATAATGAAAACTCTCTTTCCTGTCCAATTTTGTGCAATGTGTTTACATTCATAGTTTTTATATGCATTCAATTGATTTGGACACTAACATCCTAACCATTGGTTTTTGTTAGCAGTGAAAGTTACTTATTATAACTACCTATTTGCATATATGTATCTTTGTGAGTGTAGGTTGGTGAAGAAAGTGATTGGTGTGAAAGGACTCGAAGGAGAATCTGTGAAAGAGGTCTCCACCAAACGATTGGATTACAAGTAGGTCTCCTATCCACTCTTAGGTAGTTAGTTATTTAACTATATTTTGTTGATTGTGTCAATTAGAGGTTGTTCTTGGAGTACTTGCTCTGTTTTGGTTACTAACCCAAACCATAGGAGTTTATTTTTCACAAACAAAAAGTCAATTGAGATATAAAATTAACTCATTCAGGATCAATGGTCATGCATTCATTTGTTACAACATGACTTATAAGTTTACCTTCAGTCACTGCAAATATTATCTTCTTTGGATTGACCAAGATTTCATATTTATGACATATTTCAAAAATCTGAGTAAGATGTGAAATATGATCTACTCTATTCTTAGAGTATACAACTACTTCATCCAAATAAACAATGAAATTGTGATTAATCAAACCTCAAAAGGAAATGTCCATTGCTCTCTAGAATGTTGCTCCTCTATTGATTAAACCAAAGAGCATCCTTTTGTATGCAAAGGTTCCTCATGTAGTCCTAAAAGTGGTTTTGGGTCTATCTTCCTCAACTACTAAGACCTGATTGTATCCTAAAAATCCATCAAGCAAGGAAAACATTTCAAATCTTGATATAAGCTATAGGATCTTATCCATTGGTGAGACGGGGTAGTTATCTTTTATGAAAGCTTTGTTCAATTTTTGAAAATCGACACAAAGTCGAATATCACCAATCTTCTTCGAACTGACACCAAATTTACCACCCAAATGGAATGTTGAACTTGAAAAATAATCATTGCATCAAGAAGTTTCTTTTATTCTTTTTCCACTTGGCTCTAGAGAATGACACATTTTTCACAATTTCTATTGGAAGGGTTTTACATCCTTCTTCATAGGGATTGTGTGTTGGATGATAGTGTGTCAAAATATTTTTAGGTCATCGTATGTTATGAAGAGTTTTATATAAGCTTGTTTTTCTTCTTCGGAACATCTTATCCCTAAATTCACATTTTTGGGGTTTTCTTTTGTTCCTAAGTTGATCACCTCATGCCCTAAAGTTGACCTATTGGTTTTTACATTAGATGATCATTTAAACATATCTTGCAAGTTAAATAGCTTTCCAAGTGTAACCACACCTTTAGGGATAGTATGGGTTGTTGATTCATTTGGTCCTTTATTGTTTTCCAAAATATTTTCATATTCCTCATCATCTATGGTCGTGTCTTTGAAAGTTTCTTGATTAGTAAGGAATTTAATAATATTCTTATCGCCTTCGAAACCTGATCTGAAATTTAACTTGATCTAAAATTCAAGATCTTTTAACCATTATTTGCATGTGAATTTTTAACTATTAACCATCTTTGTAATGCAAAATTAAAGAACATCCATCAAGCACATGAGCACATAAACATGTAAGCAAACCATCTATGAACAAGAATTGGTAACGGAGTTCACCAGACCCCCTGGCTACGTCTCCGGGCCACTTTCCAAATGGGAAGGCCAATGGATTAAGTATTCATATGCTTACAAAGTGACTTCTGATTTATGTCTGTCATATACAGTAACAGACTTCAACAACAGCTGCAAGATGAAATTCTGAGACTTTTAAGTATGAACATGGATACCTTTCTGTGTATCTGAAAGATTCTGTGAGCACTTTTCTGTCTGGATGCCTGAATGCAAAAACTGAAGCTGGATCTGGAATCCTTGCGAAAAACTAAGACTTTTGAGTATAAACTCGATATAYTTCCGAACTGGACTCAGAATGCCCTTCTTGGCACAATTCCCAAAATCTGCCTCTGATCTGTACAGTCTGTATGGCCTTGGGATGCATGTCAGTCCATAATCATCTCGATCTACGTGCAAAACCACCTCAGTCTACGTGAAAATTCTCCTCGGGCTGCATGCAAAACCACCTCGGTCCGCGTGCAAAACCACCTTGGTCACTATGCAAAACCACCTCGATCCACGTGCCAATCTCTACCTGCATCAAAACTCCCCCTCAGGATCCATGCCCATGGCTCATTTAAATAAGAAAACAATGGTATAAAGAGGTGTGAGTTATGGGCCACGCGCCCTCCAAAATCCCCCAAATCTCGGCATTTTTTTAAGATTACCTTGCCACTTCTTGCCACGTCCCATGGCGGTGGCACGTTGGTATCTATGGTGGTTAGGGGGGCGGAAGTCCCAGGGTCAAACCCGTGGGCTTCTCCTCCCACCGCATATGCTTTTGATATATATATTGTTTACCATATGTTTGGTGCGTATGTTTTATATGATATGTTTTGACATATGTTTTGGGTTTAACATATGGTTTTGAACTTTGGCGTGATTTATATGATATGTCATATGTTTTGGGTTTAACATATGGTTTTGAACTTTGGCGCGATTTATATGGTTGGTTTTTGATATAACATTTAAATACCAAGGGGGTGCCTCGGTGTTGGCAAGGTCAAGGGCT
>JASDQU010284288.1:0-14519 GCA_032191745.1 Picea mariana
AATCTGTCCCAAGATACAATAGTGTGAGGTTGTTGAACGAAATACCATGTAGATTCATTGCCCTCAAACATGTAAGGAAAAAGTCTACATACTACATATTCATGTTCTACACTTTGGAGTCTAATGGCTTGCATGAATTTCTTTATGTGATCCTTGATGATTTGTTTAGAATCTAGATCGAACCTATGTAACCATTTATCTGGGTGTTTTGGTAGAAGGTGTTGGGGTCTAGGTACAGCCACAACAACTTGATCGAGCCAAGGTCTGGCAGGATTGTTTTGGTTTTCCATGGGTGTAGGTGGTGTCGAAGGTCGATATGGTTCAGTTGAATAACTGACTTCGTCAGATGACTCTCCTCCTAAAGAGGAAGGAGATGAATGAGGTGGGGAAGGTGGAATACCAAATCCTCCGGCTGCAAGAGTAGGGGTGTGGTCAGGATCTGTGGTATTATCTTATAAAGGATTTAAAAGCAGACCAGTTCCTTCAAGTTGTTATCTAATATCAGAGAAATCTAAAGGTTGATTCAGTGGAAGACCAGGTTGTTTGATATGGGCCAAAGCACTGTGTGTCCTTAAAAGTGACTGATAAACAATTTCTTGTACGTCGGACCCTTGAGGGTTTGGTGATACTGGCTCAATGGGAATCTGGGAATTTTCATTCGAGGTGGTTGTTGTTTCAGAAGTAACGTTGTTGTCAGAATGAATCTATGTTACTATAGGAGAGAGAGTGTGTGGGGGAGGAGTCTTGTGACTTCCACCTACCATCAATTGTATTCAGGCCCTCCTTCTAGCACCATTTGTTGACAGGTGAAAATGACCATCCATCAACTAGAAGAACAAGTCCGGTCCAGGGTTGTCTAAATAACCCAAGACGTTTGGTGTAACTTGTTCCGACATGTTTAATGGATTCGTTAGCTAATCTAAATTTCCTAAAAGAAACAAACAAAATAAATGAAATAACTAACTAATTACTAATCACTATATATATATATATATATATGTACATACGTATAATGTAACTATTGTAGATATATTTAAACAAAAGATTTACTTATCTTATTTATATACATGATATAAAAACTGCAAGTTTTAATCTAAAATTACAAAACTCAATGTGAAAAATGGTTGCTTCGAAGAATCAGATAAAGAAAGAACATAAAAATATTTTTTCATTTTTCCTTTATAAATCTAAATTAATATAAAAAAAATACTATGAAACAGAAACATGTGGATAGTCAAAAGCCGAACCATACATTCGAGTTTCAGTGATAAGTAAATGACAGAAAAATGTAAATGAGATAACCTGTTAGTGAGTTAGCAATATGTATCCAAGCATCTGCATGATTAGAGATTGTCCAACTACCACGTCCAAGAGGGAAACCTGCAATGAACCTTAAGACTGTTCTAAATAAATTCAGAACAATGTGTTGGCAGTTGGGTTTTAATAACAGAATAGATGATATGAATAGGTCATGTGATCTTATGATCGCAAGCAATTACATTAAGTTAAATCCAATTGTAACAACATTTCATTTGATCATTCAACTAAAAATTGAAGAGAAATCCTGTCATTTAAGATGAATAGATGATCACACTGTTAATATCTAAAGCATCAAATATGAACGATATTTATAAAAGAATTATCCCAAAACATAACAGATCATGAATTCTAAATCTAACAAAACCTATTAGTATATCATGATAAACAAAACATAAATGAAAACACCATTTACAAGAGGCTAAAGCCAAAATGCATATTGTTCTTCCATTTAAGTCTGTGAATTAATCGTCCATATTCTGCCCTAGGCCAAGATGATTTCTATTACAAAATATTGTGTATTTAAAGAGTTCAGGTAAGCTAAGCATCCTATCTTCTAAGATAGGATCATATCTCAAAAGGATCTCAAAGTTACAACAATAGAGGGTCTAAAACGCCACTCAATATCAAACCATATCTTAAAAATTACACAAGTTTTGTTTTGATTTACAGAATAAGACAAACAAGGTGACTAATCAACTAAGTCCAGCAATGCTCCATCTTATGAGATCACCACAAGATACATCATATCCTGAAAGAAAAACGAAATGTGCAAATTAAATATTTATTTAACTAATAATTTCCAATTTTTTATATCAAAAATTTTACTTGGCTAAAAAATCTCACAATTCTGTAGCCAGTCTTATTATTGACAACATAAATCTAAATCACTCTATATTAATTAGAAAAATAACAATAAAACACAACAAAAAAAAAATATATATAATCTTACCATTCAACTGAAAATCAAATTCGAATCACAAAATTTCAGAGTTGATCACAGCCTCGATACTATCGACCTTTTTTATTATGATATTGCTAGTCCTTTTCAAGCATTTTCCTTATCTCTGTGCATTTATCTTGAGCTCACAGTTTTCAATTGTCAATGAGTAGTTTTGAGTCATAAGAGTCTTGATCTCTTTTTGAAGGATGAGAATGTCTGTGTAATACAGACCTATCCGGTGTAAACACACTTCATAATTTACAGCCGAGGAAAATGGTTGAGCAAGAACATGAATGTTTGTTAAAACAATTCCACTATCCACTCTCAGATTTTTATCGAATTTAATTCATGGAAAATCTTTTTTGTGCTTTAGAAATGGTGGCAAGTTATTCACATAATCGAAAGCTTGACTGAGATCCAGTTTAGATTGATTTGGGTCTCCAGCTACCATAAATTTTTCAATCTCAGAATCAGATCTCTCATGGACCTTGATCGATTTGATCAAGCTCACATGAGCTTTTAATCTATTCCGTAGGCTCCTAGAAATCAGTCTCCCATCCCTCTTGTTATTAAACCCTTGCATGTATCGATTTTTCTTTGACTGTTTGGAAGGGTTTCCACTAGTGGATTTGATGTTAAGGTTAGGGTAGATGACTTGCTCACACTCAAGAGTTTCAACAATCTTGGATCCAACATCCTACTTCTCACACACATATTGATTAGGTGTAACCCTTTCAAAAGGGTTTTCACATAAGAAAATTGACCTATCACTAGAGGGAAAAAGAGACTTTATAGCATAGGTTTATCAACCACCAGAGTCTCCACAGGGTTTACTCTCACAAATGCATTGCAAGTCATGAAATCATCCCAATCATCATTAAGTAGTTGTAGATGATGGACTATCAACAACTTAATCAACCCATGATGAAATAAGCTAGAATCCAATTTCTTCCTTTTATATCTCTTTGACATCTTATATAAACGTCTTAATAAGTAAAAAGGCATGATTAACTAGAAACCAATAAAATGCATTAGCAGCCTTATGTGGTAAAGGAAGACGAGTCTGTAGCAACCTTCACAAGTGACAAAATGCCTTAACATTGCCAATAAACCATGCCATCTATCCTTCAATAGAGAGAGTGGCATACCTTTCTCATAGCATTGAATTTTTCGGGAGGTGATGAACAGACCCCATGGTACCTCGTCCAACTTTGAATTTTTAAACCATTTTTGGATGGTAAGGGGAAGACCTTTTGCCTCACTCAGGAATGCCTTGGTGATTTCTAATTGAATTTCGCCCTCTACATCCATCAAATGTGAGGGCGAACTCTTGGTATTCTTGTAAGTTATAACCCTGAAACTTCTCAAGAAACACAAGCCAACCCTATCTTTTAAGGTCTTCACTCGCGTCATCATACAACAACAAATTTTTGGAGCCATTCAGCTCAACATAGACGACAGGGGCCATAAGGGTTTGGACAAGAAATCACAAGGGAGAACAAAACAGACTATGAGAATAAGGGGTATAAAAAACAAAGGAAGGCTAGTGCAAGTAACCAAGGAATAAAACCCACAGTTACCCTAGCATGAGCAAAAAGAGAGCATAAGGGGTTTCGAGCCACAAAAATCGGGCGTTTTGGGTAATGAATTCCATGAGTACAGAGAAAAACCCAAGACTTTAGTTTGGAATGATGGATCCGTCGAATCAAACTACCACTTCAAATATATTACAGGGTACGAATGAGTTTGAATCTCATCATTTGTAATGGGTACCTTGATTTGCCAAGGTTAGGAGAGGATGCGATCCAAAAATAAAAAACCAATCAAAGGATTTTAAAATAAAAAATTATCTATCAAGAACATTAATGAAGAAGATTATAGTCTTAATTCCAATCTATTCTTGATGTGTTTATAAATTACTCAAGATATAGCTTATAATCCAGGAGCAACTCGAAAAAAAATGTTTTATTGATATATGATAAGATTCAAATAAAAACAACATTCATTAAAAGAGTTGTAAGAATATTGACCCTACATAAATACCAAGCCTTGGATATAATTTCAATTTGATTATAAGTTTCAATGTTTCATTCATGCTTTCAGTCATGAATGAGACATGAAAACAAAAATAATATAATAGGAACAATTAAAACATCTTCTTTACAGCTGAGTAGTCATCTTCAAATAGAAATATTTCCATGATGAAGCGTAGGCAGCTACAAAAATTGTTATTTGTCACTTTAAAAGGCAAAACTCGTGTAGGGCTGCCAACAAAACCCTTTGTTGTAGTTGGTCCAACTAGATCAGTATGCACAATTTCTAGCGGTCTTGTCATTGAATATTATTTTGATTTAAACCTGGTATTTGTTTCTTTTCCTTGTTGACAATGCTTGCATAAAGTGTTGGTTGGTTTTGTGATATGGGGCATTTCTCTAACTGCTTCCCTTTTGCTAACTTTGACAAGGTTATCAAAATGTATGTGACCCATTCTTTTGTTTCATAGCCAACTTTCATCTTCCTTTCCTAGGCAACACTTTTCATTTCCAATTTCACTTAATACATATATGTTGCTTGAAGTTATCGCAGTTGTTGCAATCAATTTTCCTGAACCTTCTTTTCTTATCTCACACTTTTGTTAATTGAAAGTAACTTTATGACCTTGGTTACACATTTGGCTCACACTTATGAGTTTATGTTTCATATATTATACTAGTAGAACATTTTCTGCCTTGGTATTCTTGTTCCCAATTCTGACTGTCTTTTCCAATTATTTTAGTTGAATCATCATTTCTGAAGGAGACTGATTGATCTCTTTCCTTTCTTAATGTAAGAAACTTGTCTCTATCACCTTTCATGTGTTTTGAACAGCCACTGTCAACATACCAACCACATTTCTTCTACTTATCTTGTAGAGCGAGTGTGCATTCTTCATTGCTATACTGATTCAGCTTTCTTATCCATGTCCTTTTCTAAGGTTCATGTCTGTGACTGTTGTTGTTCTATTGTGGTTCTCTTGGAGGGACTGTAATTCTGAAATATTTGGCCATGTGTCCAAAGTTTTTACATTTGTAGCATTCCACTTTAGTGCTCAAAGATTCAAAATTGTTGTAACTTATTCTTTGTGTTTCACTAGGCCTTCTTGGATAACCCTTTTGTGTATGACTTTCAAAGTTGTTTATGTTCCTGTTGTTAGCTCTGCAATTCACAACTTTATGTCCAAAATTATTACATGAATAACATAAACCAAAAAGTATAGTTTGATACCTAGGAGTTGAAGATCTTCTGAAAGGAGGTACTCTTATGAATCCTTCTTCTTCTTGAGGCCTATCTGTTTTTGTCGATCGTTGATTATGAAATCTGAATCTTCTCGGTGGAGGAGTGTTCCTGTAATTTTCTTTGTAGATCTTTCTATCCCCTTTGATTGTTTTTGCATAGCTTTTTGGATATGTTTCTTTTTCTATTGTTTTGGAGCTTAATCCATTTTCTGTCTGATTGTATCCAAGTATGGACTTGTCATGATGAGTTTTTTGACTGCTAATAATTTCGTTCAAAACTTTTGTGTTCTTTTGCATATTTTTCTTTTGAAGATCCTTTCTTAATGTGACAATTTATGCTTCCAAATTTCCAATGATCCTATTTCTTCCTTATAGATGTTATTTGAGTGTTTCTTCAATACTTTTATCCTCTTCAATTTGAACCTTCAAATTTGTGATCATTTGTTCTAGTTCCTAAGTGTCTTCTTTCTTTTCTAGTTTCACTTGTAGTTTCTTTTTTTCCTTCTTTTCTCTTCTAATAACTTCTATGGCACACAACAATTCTTCTTGGTAGTCAAATTTTGCCTCTTCATATTATTCTTCGGAGTCTTCTTTATCATAGTCTTCTACCGCAATGAATATAACTCTTTCTGTCTCACTGTCAATGACTTCATCTTCATATGATGATGATATGTCTTCTTTGGTGCATATGTTTTTCTTGAAAACTTTCTTTGTGGTTCTTTTGCCTATATATATTTTTTTACTACTTGAGTAACCTTCATCATCTATCTTTTTCTTATGAGGACATTTGTTATCAAAATGACAAATACCATCACAATTAAAACAAATCAAAGGAAGCTTACCTCTATACCTGTCGTTGGTTCCCTTGTTAAATCTTTTGACAAAGTTGGTCGCTTCTTCATCATCTTTCAAGACGTCACTATTGCTGCTATGTTCTTTTTCTTTTTTCTTTGACCTTTTTGATGCTTTGAATGATGCCTATTTTATATCTAGATTTTCCTATTCATTTCTCATTTCATATGCTGTGAAGATTCTATGTAGTTCATCCATGCTTATTGAGTTTATATTTTCTCTTTCTTCTAGTGCTGATATCCCAGGGTCAAATCTCACAAGAAGAGATCTTAGTACCTTTTGAACAGTTACAGATTATTTGATTTCTTCTCCCAATCCTAAGATTTCATTTATTGTTTCATCGATTCGTAAAAAGTAAGCTACAATATTCTCATCTTCCTTCATCTTTAGTTGTTCAAACTAACCTCTGTAAGTTTGAATCTTTGATACTTTGACTTCTGAATCTCCTTCATAAATATTTCAAATTTTTTCCCAAATATATTTAGCAGATTTACAATGTGAAACTTTGGTGAATATTGATTCTCCAAGACCATTCAGAAGTGCATTTATGTCTCTGAAATTATTTTGACCAAGTTTCATTTCTTTGTCATTTGTCTATGGAACTGTTGGTGATGTGTATCCATCTACAATTGATTATCAAATTTCAAATCCATGTGCATGTATATATATCTTCATCCGTATGATCCAAAATTCACACTTCTATCCATCAAACTGTGGTATTCCATTTTTATGCATGTTGTTTCCCTCCATGATCTACCTTTTAGTGATTAAACTGATTTTTGAAGGAACCTGCTATGATACTAATTGTTGGATAACTGAGAGGGGGGGTGAATCAGTAATAGAGAAATCTAATCCCTTTTAGCCATATAATGCAAGTGTTATATCAATGTAGCATTATCATCCAATATTTGCAAAGAAAATAAACAATGAACAAATGAACAATCATACACATACACAGTACACCAGTGTTTTTACGTGGAAACCCAAAGCGGGAGAAAAACACATAATGTTTTTTATTATATGTCTTGAAGAATTACATTCATCAGAAGCACAAAATTCCATTTTTTTATAGCTGCAACTGGAAGGAGGCTCCAACTCCCTAGTTTCTCAGGCTACAACCTGAGGGAAGCTCCAACTCCCCAATTCTCTGGCTACAATTAGAAGGAGGCTACAACCTGAGGGAAGCTCCAACTCCCCAATTCTTTGGATACAACCAGAAGGAGGATATTACCCCCTATGTTCTCCAGATACAACCAAAAGGTGGCTACAACCACCTGTCCTTGCCCTGACGTATAAGTATAATGATGGAACCACTATCACACTATCACTGTGAGATATACTGCTATAAACTTGTACCAATCAACCTACACCAAACATCTTGTAACAATAACCTAAACCATGAATCAACCATGCATCAACCTGTACCTCAATCTGTAATCAACATGTACCATAAACAAGTGTATCAACCATGCACCAACCTGTACCTCAACCTCAACCAAAATACCTCATCAATTTCATCATCCAAATATGATTTGTAACTATGTAATAGACCCGGTGTATATGATGACATACCTACAAACCTTCCTTAACTTTAACAAGAAGAGACTAGCATTTTCATCAAACTTTACTTTAGTCTCACATGACTAGTTTTGGATTAGTCAACAACTCTAACTTGAAATAATCATAACTATGTACCTGTAATGAATAAAGATCTGAAAATAGTACACAATGCTCTTCAGTGTGTTTTATGAAATTCCTCCAGGTGTCACTACTTGGAACCTATCAGAAAAGGAGTTATAGCAAAAATGGCATACCTTGTTGAATTCTAGCTTATTCTAGAGAGCGAACTTGTAGAGTGTGCTCCGCAAAGAATATTTGTTGTATGGATCTGAAAATAATACACAAAATACTTTCAAATGAGAGAGCCTTGCCTCTTATTTATACTTTCATGTAGCTTCCTTAGAAGCATATTCTAGACCACTTTTTCCACATAGCCACTTTGTCCACATAGTCACCTATGTCCAACTTTGCCCAATTTGCCACTTGTCCATATATCCAATAGCCACTTGACTACTTAACCCATTTTCCTCATTTTAGGGTTAACCTTCTTATAACCAATTTCCATAATTAGAAATCTCTCCATTTACTTTATTATTTAAATAATCCTCCTTGACTTTGTCACTTCACTTTATTATTTAAATAATCCTCCTTGACTTTGTCACTTCACTTTATTATTTAAATAATCCTCTTTGACTTTGTCACTTCAATTTATTATTTAAATAATCCTCTTTGACTTTGTCACTTCACTTTATTATTTAAATAATCCTCTTTGACTTTGTCACTTCACTTTATTATTTAAATAATCGTCTTTGACTTTGTCACTTCACTTTATTATTTAAATAATTTCTTTATTGCAAGCACTTTGACTTCTTTGACCTTTTGGAACTTCACGCCAACATATGAGGGTCCTCCAACTTCGTAAGGCCGTAACTCTCAAACCGTGAGGAGTTATGTGACATTCCACATACCACCAGAAATGGCATGACATGTACTATCCATATAGAATAGTCTTACCTACAAATATATCAAAACTCATACCATTATACATAAAAAAAAAAAAATTGTGTCCATTACCCAATCCTTTGTGCTACCAGAATTCGCTACCAGACTTTCTTCAAGGGTTGACATCAATGACAACCAACCCAATTAGTCAACATAATGAATGTAGATTCACCTTTAAACTTAGTAATTTGTTTATTTAATTCATACTATTATAATTTTCATTCACTCTTATCTTTTATTTATTTTTTCATATGTAAAAGTAGATTAGTAACTAATATTAGATCTCTTTAAATTTTTCCCGAGATTTGGTTCTATTTTATAAACATTTGTTTCCAAGTTTTCTCGCAAATATTGCGCTCTGTATTTTTTATACTTTGTATTTATTCAAAACATAGATGTACATAATATATAATTAGGTTATTTCTACATCTTAGATTGTATCCCTATACCAGCCAACGAAGCCGTAAAACCCATCAGGGTGAGTCATCCCAAACGAATTAGGCTACGTAGATAACCTCGGACCAGGATTTCCCTCACAGTTGATGATCTGTTCACTTATGCTCGTCAACACAAGTCCATATCATCTATCCAAAATAACTGATGGAGAGGAACCAAGCAACTTGGAGGACAATTTCTCAGATGAGCAATTGTTTTTAGTACAAATTGTTGATGATTATTTTGTTGACATTATTGAATTTTTTAGTACAGGATTTTCCCCAAAGGAATACAATACCGTGTAGAAGAAGAATCTAGTGGTGAGAGATAAAAACTACCAAATTATTGCAGGGAACTTGTACAAGCTTTGTGTGGACAACATTTCGAAGAGACATGTCATGGAGCATGAAAGGCCTATCATTTTAGTAGAAGCACATGAAGGAATAGATGGAGGACACTGTGTAGGGAAGGCTACTATGCATAAGGCATTATGCACAAGATTATGGTGGCCATAGGTTCACAAAGATGAAGAGTATTGTCAGAATTGTGATTACTGTCAGAGGGTTGGAAATCCATTCAGGAGGTATGAGATGCCATTGAGACCTCAAGTAACTTTGAAAGTGTTTGAAAAGTGGGCAATAGATTTTTTAGGACCAATTAATCCACCAGCCCAAATATCAAGATCCAGGTATATCATTACAATGATGGAATATTTGACCAGATGGACTGAAGCAGCACCAGTGAAGGATTGCAGTTCAAATACTGTATCACACTTCTTATTTGAGAAAGTAGTCACAAGGTTTGGATGCCCTAGAATTTTCATGAGTGGTGAGGGACTCATTTTATGGATAGTACTATCCAGGAAATGACTGAAGAATTTGAGATACATCATCATAAGAGAACTCCTTACCATCCTAAATCTAATGGGATAATGGAAGAATTTAACAAGATATCAGAGAATGCCTTAAACAAGATTTGCAATGTGAACAAAGATTATTGGGATTTGAAGATACTAGCAATGTTATGGGCTTATAGAAATACATGAAAGAATATTACATGGAAGACACCTTTTAGATTGGTGTATGGAAAGGAAGAAATAGTTCCTCTAGAGTATTTGATACCTAGTATTCACTTTGCAGCAATTAAAAACATGATGGAAAAAGGTGTAGCTCAAGAAATATTGGCACAACTCATGGAATTATAAGAAGATAGGATTGTAGCTGGTTTTCATCAGGAGGTACAGAAAGAAATGGACAAGGCTTGGCATGATAGACACATTACGAAGAAGAACTTCAAGGAGGGAGATATAGTTCTCCTCTATGAAAACAAATACTTGGAACACTTAGGGAAGTTCAGGATGCATTGGCTAGGGCCATATGAGATCAATTTTGTCACAGATAGAGGTGTTGGGAAACTGCATGACTTAACATGCAAGGAGATGCAAGGATTGGTGAATGACAGTTGACTGAAACTGTATAGGGACAGTCGACCTACTAACCCTCAGTCTATGTTGCACAAAGAAGTATAATTGTACATAATGTATATAGTAGGATTAAAATAAGAAAAAGAAAATAAAAAATGAGTAAAAGAAGAAAAAGGAAGAAAAATGTGGAAAAAGAAGAAAAATACAAAAAGAAGTTAGTAGATGGATAAGTGGTGGAAAGATAGTTGACGAAAATGTTGTGAAAAACAATTACCAAGTGGTATGACAAAACTTGAATACACTGCGTGATAGGAAAAGATGTACCCACACATCGATATGGAAAGTGGTCGAAAAAAGAAAAAGGAGGTAAACCGAAAAGTGAGATACGATAGAGAATTTATGACGGACCTTATAAAATAAGAAAACTTGCAAGGTAAGACTCATTGTGACTTGAAGCAGACAAGAGCTAAGAAGAGAAATCTGAGAAAGAGCAGGTATTTCTGAAGGTTTCAAGAAAGATTTGGAGCAGTAGTTTTAGGATTTTATAGAATGGTGTCGTCAAAAGTTGGAGCTCCTAGTAGAGTTGCAAGAAACACACAAATTGTTGGGAAGTCCACAGAGAAATAAGCCATAGAGGTGGAGAACCCTATTCATCCAGAAGGAATTTTTGATGTGGATGCGATCCCATCACCTGTCAAGAAACCAGTGATCCCAACACTTGTTGAAGAATAGGAGCTAGTCGTTGAGAAGATGGATGTCAAACCAAGGGCCGAAGGAAAAAACCCTACCGAAGAACAAAACCCCACACAACAGTTGGGTTTGGGAGTGGCACAACAAATGAATAGAGAATAAGACAAAAGAATAGAATCATATGAGCCTAGGGCACATGCTGAAGCAGAGCAACAACATGTCACAGAGACAACACTACAAACAAAAGAATAGGTGCAAGTAGAATATATTACAGGTGAACCAGATTTCGATGCAAAGGAAGAAGAGGATGCACACCAAAAAGTAGGGCCATCCACTGCTACAGAAAAGAGGAAGGGAAAACAACCAATATAGAGGTCACCATGCAAGGAGGAAGAAGTCACAATAGCACTAGCTCGCATACCAGAAGGAGTGACAATCCTTCCTAACATTTTAGGATGTGTAGAGAAACTAAGGTGCGCATACCATGACGTAGTAGATAGAGATAAATTCCCTAAATTTGAGCCACATGTATACATGGAGAGAAAATGGATAAGTGCATTAGGAGTTCCAATATTGGAACCAAAGCAGTGGATTATGGGTTTGTACAACACATGGATAATGAACCTACCATAAATACCTCATTTTGGACAAGGCAAGGATGTGAATAACTGCATCAAACAATTGTCGGCATTAGTAAATGGGGGTATTTTGTGGTTGGATAGGCCAGTATCAATTGGTGTTGATCTGATTGCAACAATCACAGGTCTGCCAACTAACGGAGAGAAAACTAAGCAATATCTGGATGACAAAATTAAGGAGAAGGCCCTGGTAGAGGAAATGAAGAAGACATATGGAACAGTGAGAGGGTCATGGGGAATTGTAATTAATAGGATCAATGAACTTGTGACAAGACTGGAAACTAAGCTAATGGCATGAAAATTGTTGAGAAAGTGTCACAAGGAAGAAGCACCAACAATAATGATAGAAGCAGTTGTGTAGTGCACGAAAGGGACTTTACCTAGATGGAGTCCATATTTATTGAGCTCATTCTTAGATGATTTAAAAGATGCACAATACTTAGGCACAAAGTGTTGGATTACTGAGAGAGGGGTGAATCAGTAATAACGTAATTATAATCCTTTTTCTTCAAATGTTATATCAATGTAGAATTATTGTCCAATAGTGAGAAGTAAGAAATAAACAATCACACACATACACAGTACACCAGTGTTTTATGTGGAAACCCAAATCGGGATAAAACCACGGAATTGTTTTTCTTATATTTCTTGAATAATTACATTCATTGGAAGCACCAACTTCCTTTTTTTTCCAGCTGCAACTGGAAGGAGGATCCAACCCCCTAGTTTCTCAAGCTACAATGTGAGGGAAGATCCAACTCCCCAATTCTCTAGCTACAACCAGAAGGAGGCTACAACCCCCTATGTTCTTCGACTACAACCAGAAGGTGGCTACAAACACATGTCCTTGCCCCATCCTGCCACCCTAAAGTAGAATTAGAATGATGGAACCACTGTCACACTATCACTGTGAGATATACCATTGTAAAACTGTACCAATAAATTTGTACCATGCATCAACCATGCATCAACCTGTACCATAAACAAGTGCATCAACCATGCACCAATCTGTACCAAACAACCTGTAATCAACCTGTACCATAAAAAGTGCATCCAACCATGTACCAAGTATGTACCAATCATCTATCAACTACTCATCAATATTTACCAACATCATCAACTATACACCTCATGTATGTGCCAACTCATCAATTACTTGTCTCAACCATGTACTCAACATGTACCTCAACCAAAAGCCCTAATCAATTTCATCATACAAATATTATTTGTAGCTCTATAATAGACCTGGTGTATATAATCAAATTCCTGAAAACCTTCCTTAACTTTAACAACAAGAGATTAGCATTTTCATCAAACTTTTCTTTAGTCTCACATGCCTAGTTTTGGATTAGTAAACAACCCTAACTTGAAGTAATCATAAATTTGAACCTGTAATGTATAAAGATCTGAAACTGATACACAATGTTCTTCAGTGTGTTTTATGCAATTCCTCCGGGTGTCACTACTTGGAACCTCTCATAAAAGGAGTTATAGAAACAATGTCATACCTTGCTGAATTTTTGCTTATCCTAGAGAGGGACCTTGTAGAGCATGCCCCGCACGAAATATTCATTGAATTGATATGAAAATTTTACACAGAATACTACAAACTTTACCCTAACCAGAACATTTTTTCTCATTGAATTTGGATCTGTTATGAATAAGTTATGACGTTTTTACCTGAAACAATTGTTTTTGAATAGTTTCAGGACTAGCCACAAACCCTATTTTCCATAGAGTGTAACTACCAAAATACAATGACACACAAGATGAATTGTTTACGATAGATACTTGGGTATGTTTTCTCAATGTCATAGCAATTTCACGGTCTGAATCATTATAGGAAAAACAAATTTAGCGAAAATGGTGAGATGGCCTGTAAATAACATACCTTATAAAGCACCATCAAAAAAATTTATCCTTCCTTGCATTTCTGTTAGGGTCCTAACCCGCACATAGGTAGATCAATATATTCGGATGTAATAAAGGTCAATATTAATAAGGCCTTTCAATAAAATAGAATAAGGCAGATGTAAGAAGACTTAATAGAAGCTTCCGCTTCTAGAAGGATCTTCCTCTAGATGCTTCTCTTGATAGACATATTTAGTATAAATAAGGGTCGAGGGTATGAAAACCTTAGCTTGGAGATTATTGTAACAGAGCACTGCTCGACTGGAGGTTGCCCCCTCGAAGAGGTCTATGAACATTTCTTTCTGAATCAAAGTGCTATTTCAGTTGTTGTTCTTATATCATTTTTGTGTTATTGTGGAGATTATGTTGGTTATATTACTGTTATTCTGCCGTTTCTAGCATTTTATTTTTGTTCTGCGTATTTATTATATCTGGTATCTTGCAAGTGGTATCAGAGCACTTTCCTTGGCATA